>JAVKPL010011099.1:0-11690 GCA_032173675.1 Gastrolobium villosum | reverse complement strand
CAAGGCCTTCTAGCCTGCAGGACTGAAATGAACGGCGAGGAACTGGTTGTGGATCCACACGGAGACATCACCACTCTCTTAGCACAACAGTCAATCAAAGCACAGTTTCTGGACAACCAATCCATGCCAAGAATAATTTCCAAGTTGGCCATCGGCAACCCAATCAGATCTACCGAAAAGTCACGGCCATCCCACTGAAACACGACATCTCGATGCACAATGGTAGTATCACACTTTTCTCCGGTGGCGGCGGTCACCCGCAACGGTGGAGAAAGCACAGACATGGGCAACTCAAGCCCCACAGTAATCAGGGTAGCAATGAATGAATGCGTAGCCCCAGAGTCAAACAATACATCAATAGCAGAACCTCCAACTGAAACTGTACCTCTGACCAGGTTCGGAGCTCGGTCCGACTGCTGACGATCCAAAGTGTAGACTCGCCCAGTGGTAGGTGGCACAGTAGGTGCTGTTGTAGGTGGAAGGGGAATCATCTGTAGTGGAACTGCCTGAACTGCCGCAGCTCTCGCCCTCGACGATGGACAATCTCGGGAGTAGTGGCCCTCCCTGCCACAATGAAAACAGATCAACTGACCAGTAGCACAACGCCCTGCATGCTCCTTACCGCACCCCAAACATCTAGGGATGGAAGGAGGCCTAGCCGAACCCCCTTGCTGTGAAGAAGTCCTCTTGAACTGACCAGGCGCCTGCCTAGCCGCCAACTGTTTCCCTTTTCCTTTGCCAACAAACTTTCTGTCCCTCCAGGAATTGGACCCCCGGTTCCCTTGGTATCATCAACCTTGGCCCTCTTGGCCTTACTCACAATGCACACATCCTCTATATCCCGGCACTGCTGCACAAGTGTCCCAAAGTCTCTCGACGCAGAACCAGCAATACGATCAGCAATCTCCTATTTGAGTCCCCTGCGGAACTTAGCATCCAAGAAGGTCGGAGTAGGCATAGCCACCCGGAAATGAGCAAACTTCACCAATTCATTAAACTTGGCCAGGTACTCATCAACAGACATCGAGCCCTGCACCAACCTATCAAACTCTCCATGTTTCCTCTTTTGAGCATCATAAGGAAAATACCTCCCAAGAGAACAGTCCTCAAAGAGCGGCCACGTCATCACATGACCCTGCATCTCAAAAGCATGAGAGGTGTTCATCCACCACTCATGGGCATCGCCCTCCAGCATGTAAGTAGCAAACATCAGCTTCTGTGGTTCTGTGCACTGCATCACCCTGAAAATCTTGTCCAAAGCCTGGAGCCATCTAGCAGCAGCAATGGGATCATACTTCCCATCAAAAGAAGGTGGCTTATGCTTGCCAAAAGCATTCAGCCTACGGTCAATCACATCACGGTTCTCCCCATGCTCCGGGATAGTCTGCATCGCCAAACTAACGTGGCTGCCATCCCCCACATGACTCTGACTGTCATCCTGCTGACTGGGTGGAGGTGGCGGTGGTGGTGGTGGAGGTGGTGGCGGAGGTAACTGGCCCTCAGAGCGGCCAGCCCTCATCTCCTCCATCATGACCCTCATCATGGTCATATTCGCCAATCGGTTTTCCTCTAGAACATCTTCCGTGGCTTTCCGGTTCACCTCACGCATGGCGTCCATCATTGCCTGGCTGGCCAATCTAGCGGCCTCCTGATCGGCTAGTCTCGCCGCCTGCATCTCAGCTAATGCAGTCAGGACTGGGTCAGGTTGACCCTCATTATGATCTTGGTTCCTCCTAGGTTGTACCATGACTCTACACAAGTTACACAAATAATGAGTTGATCAGGCCCACGAAATGTGGTCACATATGCATCATCATAATAAACCAGACAGAGAAAACACAAGATAGACACACATCTAAGCATCCTAAATTATTTGCAACACATACAGGCTTTTCCCTAGAAAGTGCTCTGATACCATAAAATGTAACGCCTCGTGTATACCCGGTTTGTTAACATGTTACCGTATTAAGCCACGCTTAATTAATATGCGGAAAAACATTTTCTTAAATTCAATTATAACTTCATTATAATTACCAAGTTGCATTACTCAATTTATTTTCAAAAATATCGCCTGTATATGATTGCAAAAGACATCTAACTGAGATACCTCATATTCATATATAATAAGTTTCTATATTATTACAACTCGAACATAAAATTCAACATAGTCAAACGTGGCATGGACAACCCCATGCTCACACAAACAAGGTAACATAGCCAAATAAGTCTCAACATAATAATATTTAAATGAAACAAAAAAAACATAACAGCAATAAATACAGTCCAGCATCAGCATATCTGCAACTAACTAAGTCAGCTCCGGCCTCCTGTCGCCTGAGGTTTCGACCCCAGCATTACCTGAACCTGAAATGATGCCCCAAACGTGGGGTGAGATCTCTAACAAGAAATCTCAGTAAGACAAGGGGTCCTCAAGGAACTTCCACCCCAAGCTCACTTACATGTGTAATATAAGTTCTAAAAACAGTTTACAATATAAGTTATGAAAACAGTGCAATGCAACAGATAATCATGAATGTGTGTCAATACTATTCTACTGGCCAGAGAAATGCAGGAAATACATATATATCCTACAGATAGTGCAAGACGCTACTTGCACCCACCCACAACCCCACCATATTGTATGATGCTACATACTCAGGCTTACTGTCTAGGTGGAACAACACATACATATTAAAAGCCATTGCACATAACAACTTAGAACAGTTCAAATATAAAAGCATGAAAGCACAACATGCATATAAACCATCCCCCATGGGGTATGGTGGAACCACACGGTGGCTAAACCGAGGACACAAAAGCTTACCTGTATCCGTATGCCCTCCAACTCGAACTCTGGTATCACAAAGGTCCACACCACAAATAGAATCCAATGTACTCACGGATCTGGTTCAATGACCATCATAGTATCAATATACATATTCTAAAATTTCAAGGCAACTGGATATTATATTCTTATAAAAATATATATATATATATATATATAGATATATTCTACTCCCTATTAACAAAGTTAACATTATATATATATATATGTATCGACTCCCTGTACTATACATATATATTTGAATACGTTATATACATATATATATATATATATATATATATATATATATATATATATATATTTGAATATGTTATATATATATATATATATATATATATATATATTTGACACATTAAAAATGTAAGTTACGTAATCATGTTTTTTTTTAACGACTTTGTCTCCCTGGGTTCATTTAGCATATTTTTTCTAAGCATCCTTTTCTAAACAAAAGCATATTGTTCTAATGGCTCCCTGGGTAATAACCTTAATATATATATATATATAATAAAAGTATCCAAAAGTATCCAATATTTTTCTAGAATGAACAAAAGCATAGTTTTCTAATATATATATATATATATATATATATATATATATATATATATATAAACGCGTTGATCAATGTGTATATATATAGGTAAGACCCAAAATACATTCATCTGCGTTGAGTACACAGTGACCGATTTCAAAGTTAAATCGATGAAACCAAAATCAAAATGACAAAAGGAATGGCCATGTAATCGAAGAAAGTAGCGCACAGTCATTTCTAGAATGCTATTGTAACATTAACATATAAAAAGGATTATAATCAATTTATGGATTTACAAAGGGGATCATTAAATTTACCTTGGATCCTTTTGAGAATAGACAAAAATGGAAACTTTAGAGATTGAGAAAGCACTCAAATCCTTCAACAATGGGTTCTCCTTCAACAAGACTATAGCTTTAAAGGTTGGGTGGTGTTTCAATGGAGGAGAAAAGGAGAAAAATGAAAACTTTGAAGAAGAAAACTAAGACTCCAGGAAAACTCCCAAATGCTGCCACACTACTCAGCTACTGAGTTTTTAAAAAAAAAAACTAGGGTTTTGCTCATCTTTTCTATTTATATAGTCACTTAAGTTAAACTAGCAGTATTAGTTTAATTAGTTCCGCTCTTCGTTTAACTCTAAAATTTTAGATTCTTAACCTAGATATTTTTCTAGGAATTTTCATATATTTATTTTATTTTTTCGCAACACTTTTCCGGTATGCATTTTTCACGTTGACAGTATTAGTTCTGGCACTAGTTCTCATTATTTTAACTTGAAACTCGTTTTACAAGTCCTATATATTATTCTAGTAATATATACTCACTTTTCATAATTTTCCGGGATACTTCATCAGTATGCATTTATACCGAGTAGCAGAACCGGTACCTGCGCTTTTCGTCCGAAAAGCGACTTTCAGCATTCTTATTCACTCAACATAATTATTGACGCCTCATAATAATTATTTGGGTAAATTATGGAATTATCTCTTAATTAACATATTTATTTAATTAATTTTCTTAATTAACGGTGCAGGTTCTTACACTCCCTATATTTGTTTGCTTGATTTTTCTGTTAGCAAGCCGATCTGAAGCAAGTCAGGCTAATTGATACAAAGGCTGGGCTCAGAATACTGGGCTATGAGACAACATCCTTTCAACACCAAGACAATTACAGGTTTAAAGAAGAAAAAAAGACTTTATTGCATTAAGCGAAAATCAAATATATCAAGTCAATTTAAAGGGGCATCTATGGGATAAATTCATAGTGTAATATTGCGCAGTACTCCATACTACACTACACCTACTAAAATTTAAAAAAATAAAATTATTTGAGTGTAGTTACTTGATTATTTTTTGTTTTTAATGTTACATGAGTAATGAGTTTATATATTTCTGACTCTAATAAAAGAAAATACAACGGAAAATATATACTGAGTACTCAAAATCTAGTCATCCAAAAATGATCCATGAGATTGGGCTCATACATCTCTTCCTCGTCTGGAGCCCAACGCTTACTAAATGGACTTGCTCTGTATTTATTGAACTTGACCATATATGACCTAACTATTTTCATTGTTGGATGGAAAATGGATCATCTCATATTAAAATTTTACATGATTTTATAAATTTTTTATATCTATATTTCTTTCTATTTGTTTTGACAAATTGTAATTGTATGACTTATTTAATGCATGTGAAAAGAGAAATGAATATAAAAATTTCATATGATGGGATGATATTTTAACCTTTATTGTAGACTAATGTCTTTGCACTAACAGACTCTTTCATATATGTAATTCTTTTTTTTTTTTTGGTGGGGTTCATATATGTATTTTTATGCACACAGGGAGGGACAAAAGTAAAGTGGCCCTTAACTCTTTCTAATCTAGCTTGTCGTCTTTCACCGGATAGAATTTGGTAGGTAGCCTTTTGAAGCTTGTAATCTCGCTACCTTGGACATTTTTCTTGTTTTCTGCGGTTAATATATCTGTCTTGCAACTAGGGGTGAAACTGGGCTGGACCGGCTTACAGGGGCCTACAGCTCGGCCTACGTCAGGTCAAATCTGACCTAGTATATTTCGTAAAATAAGCCAGACTTGAGCCTTAAAAAAACTAGTTTAATAAAAAGGTCATAGGCCTACTTTCACAAGGTCTGGCCTATAAGCCTTCGGGCCGACCTATATTATACTATTTATTCTAAAAAAATTAAAATAGAATAAGTATGCCTTGAGGAAAAAACAAAAGATATAGATTTAATCAATTGTAATTATTTACAACTTAATTATATTCGATTATATTTTAAAAGAAATCTGACTTTATTTTTTATGTAGGAGGAACCAACATCTCAGCATGTTAGATTGTGTATATGAATATATTAAAAGGTTATACTTGCTACAAGCATCATGATGTGTTTGTTGGATTCATGTAATTATTTTAATTTACATAGTATGGATTTGTTTGTTGGATTTGATGAAATTTATGTTATTTAGTTTGAGGATTTTGCTTTTAAAAGTGATTTAAATGCAGATGGTATGAGTTTTGTTGTGATTTATGATTCTGTTTGAATGTTTAAATTATGGTTTTGGATTAGCAACAGAATTTGAGTATTTTGTAAAGTTGATTTATGGTTTTGCTTAGAAGTTAAAAATTAACAGGCTAACAGGCTAAGCCAGGTCATTTGTTTTTTTTTTTTTTATAAACGGGCCAAGTTAGGCTAACAGTTAGACTCGTACTAGGCTTGGACCAGACCAAATTGAAAAAATTTGGCGTAGGCTTGGACTTTTCGGGGAAAACCTTGACCCAGCCAGCCCACTTTCACCCCTACTTGCAAGTTAAAAAAAAAAAATAAACGAAGAAGAAGATTGTATATCTGGAATTATTAAAATTGAACTTGATGTAATTTTAATTGAACTGAATTAGTTTTATTTGATTTGGAAATCAATTTTGATGTTTTGAACACTTCCTAAAAAATAGGATTTGAATGGATTTGTAAATTTTTTGTTAACCTGGATTTAAAAATCAATTTCCAGGCTCAATTAAATAGAAACTTTAGATTATTTATACATCCCACTTAGGGATGTAAATGTGTCAGCCGACCTAATAGGGGCATATGTCTCGACCTACATTAGATTTGACCTATTGAATATAGTTATATAGAATAGGTTTAGTCAATAAAAAAGCCTATTCAGAAAGCAGATCATAGGCTTTCTTTGACATGACGAGCCTATAATCCTATAGGTCAATTTATATCATATTATTTATTTTAAATAAAATAAATAAATTATTATTTTAATGATTTTGAATAATAAAATAATAGTATCTTAATTTTTTTAATAATTGAAAGCTTAATAGGCTTAAACAGGCTAATGGGCTTTAGCCAAGACTTTTATTTTTTAAATATAGGTCAGGTCACACTTATAATTTGAGCCTACACAAGCTAACATATTAGGTCAGGCCTAAAGTATTTTATACAGGCTTCACCTCTTTAAGTCAAAGTCTAACCCGGTCCGGCCTTTTTATACCCCTAATCCCACTACACTTTCGACCTTAATATATAAAATAGAAACACTATACCTTGATTTTAGATTATTTATTCATTTTTACGATAAAAGATTATATTTAAAATTAACATAAATCATCAAAATTATGCCCCTCTCTCGCTTCACCTACCTTCTTGACGCAACAAAAGTAAGAATCAAAATGAGCAACTCATTTCACCAAAAAAAAAAATGAACAACACAAAGGTTGAAGAAATTATGATGATTTTTTATTTGAACTAGAATAATCAAAGGGAAAAGTGTGTGTCATTTTAAAGAATGTAAAGTTGTGTCATTTTAAGAGAGAGAAAGAGATAGATAAAGGAGGAGATAGAGAGTTGACAAAAAAAAGTGTGGGTCCTACCTCTTTGTGAGAGTGAAATGATATAAGTTGTATCATTTAAAAAGATAAACATTTTTCCCATGATCAAAATATTATAAACAAGAAGAATAGCCCTCCGAATCAGACTCTAGCATGCTTAAGTATTGTAAAGTCTATTGCTAATATCTCACTTCTTCAATATTATGAAGTTAGTCTCCAAACTTGACTTTATAAGGATAACTATTTAGGATGGTAGAATCATTTGACCCCAATTTTTATATTTGAAACATTAAAAAGATGAATGGAATTCATTTTGTTTTAACAATTTAACTTTTTTACCTTTTATTAAAAAAGGTAGCTAGAATGGGTAAATAATAACATTAAAATTATAATTTAATCAAATTCTCAAAACTAACCAAAATTTAGTGAATTTCTAAACTCACACAACTTCAATTAAAATTATTTTAGAATCAAAACAATTTTTATTTAAAATTTTCCAAATTGAAAGATATCAGAGAAAGAGAAGAGGAAGAGATAAACTGAAGTTTTGATTAAGAAAAGAATTTGTAATAACAAGTGAAAGAGAGACTCCTAGTTATATATATGTTCCTAAACTTAAGATGAATCACAGCCATTCAACAATAACTGAATGATCTGCACCATTCATTAGTAACAAATTATCTAACAACTAACTGACTTCAAGTATTGGACTGGGCCTGTGAATATTGGGCCTGTGGGTGTTGGGCCTGTACACCCTTTATTCCCCCGCAAGCTGAAGTGGGGTTGGACGCTGAGTTCACAACGCGAAGCTTGTCTTTGAAGCCTGGGTTGGACGCTGAGTCCACAACGCGAAGCTTATCTTTGAAATCAAGGAAGGAGATTTGAGAGACAGCTTTGGTGAGACTGTCGGCGAGTTGGTCAACGGCTGGAACATGATGCACCGACACCGCCTTGCTGAGCACCTTCTCCCTGACAAAGTGAAGATTGTAAGAACCTGCACCGCTAATTAAGGTAATTAGTGAATTAATTATGATAATTAGGAAATAATTCCATAATTGACCCTAATAGTTATTAATGGGCTTAGATAATTATATTGAGTGAGTAAAAATGTTGAAAGTCGCCTTTCGGAAGAAAAGCGCAGATACCGGTTCTGCTACTCGGTATAAATGCGTACCGGAAAAGTATCCCGGAAAATTATAATGAATGCATGATAATTACTAGAATATTATGTAGGACTTGTAAAACAAGTTTCAAGTCAAAATGACGTAATCTGATGCCAGAATTGATACTGGCTATGGAAAAGCGCGTACCGGAAAGGTGCTCCGAAAAATAAAATAAAAATATGACAAATCTTAGAAAAATGCGTAGGTCTAGAATCCGAAGTTTGAGATCAAGATCTTTTACTTTGCTATTAAGGCTAATACTGCGCGGTTAGTGCTTGGGCCTATAAATAGACCCATTAAGGGCACAAAACCCTAGGCCATATTTTCCTACGTGAGTTGCTGCAGCTGTTCTTCTTCTTCTTCTTCTTCTTCTTCTTCTCTTCTTCTTCCTTCTTCTTTCCTTTGCCAAGTGATCACCTTTCATGCTTGTTTAGACATTTGTGAAGGTGAGAGTTAATCTTGGGGCTGCATTGTGGCCATCATTCTGAGTTGAGAGGTAGTTAGTGAGCATGAGTTTGAAGCTTTAGTAATGGCTACTTTGTGGTAGTCATTGTGAGCTTCAAAGTGCCTTCTTGTGGTGCAAGAACCCACCTTGAAGTGCCATTTTCGTGCTCCTACTTAGGCTGAGTTTGAGGAACCTTGGGAGAGCTCCAAGAGCACAACTTGCCTCTGTTTTGAACTTTGGTAAGTTACCTCACTATGATCATGGGTTTATAATGCTTAAAGTTGATGTCTTGACCATGTTTAATGAGTAAACAAGAGGGTATAAGGTATATGAACCTAAAATGAACTAAAGATGCATGCTTTAACGTGTACATGTATTAAAAGTTGGACCTTTGGGATGGATATTCACGAAATGCAGAAACTGCATTCTGTCGTGAGATATCCGGATATTTGTCGAACAGATATCCGGATATCAGTATCCGGATATGGTATCCGGATATTGATATCCGGATATGGGATCTGGGTATCCGGATATGACATATCCGGATATGTCCAGTGTGATATCCGGATATGACATATCCGGATATACCCCTTCTGATATCCGGATATCCTGGGTTCTGCGCAGACAGTAGCTTTACTGTATGAACAGTAAGCTATGGGGTGTGTGTGGACCCTAGTTTAAGGAAGTTGGACTTCTATAATAAATGGACTAAGTCAGAATCATATGATTAAGGGCTTATGGCTTTGTTGGAAGCCTTAAGACGTAAAACGTAAAGGAAAGGCGTAGTCTTGAGTTGTATGCTTGTGATGCATTTATATTGACTTATTAATGGTCCATATCAGATTGTGATACTGCTGTTTGTGGACTAGTGAGTGGTTGGACTCTTGGCTTGGATAGCTAGCTTGCAAGGTAAGCTTTCGTGTCCTCGGTTTAGCCATTTTGATGTTCCACCATGTCCCATGGGGATGGGTTTATGCATGCTGTGTTACATGCTTTGATTATTTTGGAAATGCTTTTGAGCTGTTTATATGTAATGAGCATTATGATATGCATGTGGTGTCCACCTAGACGGCAATCCTGAGTATGTAGTACATACAAGATGGAGAAGCTTGTGGGTGAGGTGCAGGTAGTATCCATGTACTCATGTAGGCATAGACGTATTCCTACATTTCTCTGGCCAGTAGATTTTGAAAGCACACATGACATGATTAATTGCTGCATCGCATGATTTTTAGAACTTATACTGTAATACTGTTTTTAGAACTTATATTACACATGTAAGTGAGCTTGGGGTGGAGACTCCTTGAGGACCCCTTGTCTTACTGAGATTTCTTGTTAGAGATCTCACCCCACGTTTGGGGACGCTTATTTCAGGATTAGGTAATGTTGAGGGCTCAGGTGGCAGGAGGCCAGAGTTGAGCTGATTGATGATATGCTGACTGCTGTTATGCTATTACTACTGTTGTTTATGTTTTCTGCTTTAATTATGTTAAGCTTACGTTGAGACTATTTGTTGGGCATTGTTGCCTTATTTGGTGAGCATGGGGTTTGTCCATGCCACATGATTGTATTACTGTCTTTTAGTTAATGTTGTAATTAAAGTATCAGGATTTGACCCAGGCTACCTGTGTAGACCTGTGGCTTTAGATACACACATTTATTTATGTACGAGGTATTCAGTTAGTTGTCTTGCAATTTACATACAGGCAGTATTTTTATGAAAATGATTAAGTAATCAAGTTGGTTAAGTTAATGACGTCATAATTGAATTAAAGAAAAAGTTATTCCGCATTTTAATTAAGCGTGGCTTAATACGATAGTGTGTTAACAATCCGGGTTAACACGGGCTGTTACATTTTATGGTATCAGAGCACTTTCTAGGGAAAAGCCTGTATGTATTGCAATAACTTAGGATGAGTCGTTGCGTGTATACTTTGTGTTCTCTCTGACTGGCGTGTGTTATGATAATGCATGTGTGACCACATGGCGTGGGCCTGATCAACTCATTCTTTGTGTAACTTGTGCAGAGTCATGGTACCACCGAGGAGGAACACGAGTACTAGTGAGGATCAGACGGATCCTGTCCTGGCTGCATTGGCTGAGATGCAGGCGGCCCGACTAGCCGACCAGGAAGCCACGAGGCTGGCAAACCGGGCAATGCTGGACGCGATTAGAGATGCGAACCGGCAAACCACGGCAGAGGTTCTGGAGGAGAACCGGATGGCCAACATGACGATGATGAGGGTCATGTTGGAGGAGCTGAGGGCTGGTCCTGCTGCGGGCCAGGGTCCTCCACCACCTCCACCGCCGCCACTGCCTCCACCTCCGCCTAGTCAACAGGAGGACACCCAGAGCCAGATGGGCGAGGGTAGTCATTTGACGGGGGCTATGCAGACTATCCCCGTTCTTGCTGAGGATCGTGACGAGATCGATCGCCGGCTGAATGCTTTCCGCAAGCATAAGCCACCTACCTTCGACGGATCGTATGATCCCATTGCTGCTGCCAGATGGCTACAGGCGCTGGACAAGATTTTCCGGATCATGCAGTGCACGGATCCGCAGAAGCTGCTGTTCGCCACTTATATGCTGGAGGGCGAGGCCCATGAGTGGTGGACCAACCTATCTCAGGTCTACGAGATGCAGGGCCATGTGATGACGTGGCCATTCTTCGAGGAGAGCTTCTTGGGTCAGTATTTCCCTTATGACTCACAGGAGAGGAAGCAGGGGGAGTTTGACCGGTTGGTACAGGGCTCGTTGTCTGTTGACGAGTACCTGGCCAAGTTTAATGAACTGGTCAAGTTCTCTCATTTCCGCATGGCGAGGCCTACTCCTACATTCTTGGCGGCCAAG
>JAVKPL010011098.1:0-11798 GCA_032173675.1 Gastrolobium villosum | reverse complement strand
GTCGAGAAATCGCGTCATTGCGAGCTCCAGTGCATGGCTGCTACTGTGAACTCTGTGGTTGTGAAGAAAATGGAGGTAAAATGTAAATCTGCAAAACCCTAACACGATTGACGAACACGTCTCTTAACGCACTTCATTAACAAATGTTTTCACCAGAAAAACGACAATACACTACTTCTAAAATTTTAACATAACTAACATGTAATCGTTACACTCGCACCTGAATTTTGGATTAATCTCATAAATAATTCAAAAGATCCAACCAGTGAAATTTGGGATTCTAATTCGCCTCAAATCAGTTTACAAAAAATTACTTTTGTCACATAATAATAATATTTTTTTTGATAAACACATAAGAATAATATTTACTGCGGTGGAAATTTTTTTGTTAAAAAAATAATATTTATTAAAACTGAAAACGAAGATTTTTTTTATCCTTCATCTTCAAATCCTTTCATCCAAACATTTAAAAATTCAGGCAGATGAAAATTAAGTTATAGATTAAACTTTGCCGAAAGATATTGTAAGAATCAAATTGTGTTACTATCATATTACTACCAATACATCTCACTGTTAGATCGCTTATGTTGATCCAACGGTAGTTATATTTATTTTCATCTTTGTATGATTATGATTCCCCATATTTAAAGTGAAAGCATTAATTATGGAAAATCATCACCATACAAAGGTGGAAATAAATATAAAATATTAAAATTAGAAAATTATGACCATACAAAGATGAAAATAAATATAATCGTTGGATCAACGTAGACGATCTAACGGTGAGATTGATTAATAGTAACATAATAATAACACAACTTGCTGTCAGAATATCTTCCCTTTAAACTTTTAGTTTGAAAGTTCACGAAATAAAGTTATATTCACGGGGTATGTGATGGGCCATGTGTTTTTGATTTTGCAGGAAGACTACAAGTTTCTTAGGAGAAACTTATAATCCAATTCATTGTGTTTCATGTTTTTTACCTTCAAAATATGTGAATAGTAACCTAACTAGCTCAGTTGGTAATTCAGCTCTCAAGAATTTGTTTGAGTCAGGATTCAAATTCTACTTCAAGTAAATTCTTAGAAAATCTTTGGGGGTCAGAAGAGGAAAGTGTCTCATTATCGGTTGGGGGATTAGTCTCATCTTTCCTCCGGTAGCAAAGCTCAATGCACACATTGTTCCAATGAGGGGTTAGCCTACAGGGCCGTACCACGAGGGCAATATGACTGGAGGAGGTTGAATGGGGATACCTCCGTATTATACCCAAAAAAAAATTGTGAATAGTGATAACTGAATTTTTTTGGTAGACCTTACAATTGTTTTTTTTTTTTTACTTTTTTCCATTTGTTTATGAGTGAATCTACTAATTCGGTCGGGCGACCAAATTTTAAACGTAACTGTATATTTAGAATTAAACTCAAGATTATTAATTAAGTTGGAACAATTCCATACAAATTCATCCATATGTTTGACAATTATGCCTGTGAAATACGCAATTCATGGAAAGAAACTAATTATTAGCAAGCTTAAAATTAATTAACCATCCCATAGAGTTAAAGCCATATCCAGGATAAGTGTTAAACTGATTAATATTCATAAAAAGATTAATGCAAATAAATGTAAACTTCGTTATCAATGAAATCCTTATCTAAATAATGGATGCGAGTTAGGAGAAGACATGATAGTTTTGAAAAGGCCAGGATTGATCTTAGATCATAGTTTACATTGGCTTTTATTTTTTGAACCTGTGAACTTTTTAATCCTGACTGGAATGAACTAGCGATTTTATATAATTTTTAACCAACTATATATGTATATGAATTTCAATCAATTTGATTAGTATTTGGGAAATCATATTCCCGTGCTACATGAGAGGAGAACTTTTTCTTGCACAAATTTATTTTCCGTGCCAAATAATTTTTTTTTCTTTTTTAATATAAAATATGCGACCCACATTTAATTTCTCTCTTATTTTCCTACGACATCAAAAAACATGAGCCCTTGGTATTTATGCTCAGATGGATGAAAAATGATAAAATAGAGAAGTTAACATCAATTGTGGAAGATCTTATACTTTTAACTTCCTTATTATAAAAATAAATAAATAAATAGAGAAGTTAATATTAGTTGCGGAAGATGTTATACTTTTAACCTATTTTTCCTTTTAATATTTTATAACCATTTTTTTATTGTTGTATCAAATTAAATCAATGACTTTCACTTAATATTATTTTATAATAATTGATTTGATTTTGATCTAATAATTAAAAATATGGTTGTAAGAGTTTTAAACATAATCTCCCACTATTCAAATTACTTAAAAAAATAATATCAAAAAGGAACATTAATAAAGTAAATAAAATATGAGGAATTTATTTTTCATGTTATATCAGACAATTTTATCTCATGTAACACATAAAAAAATAAGTTAAATACATTAAGAAGAAGAGAGATAAAGTGAATCCTACCCACTTTTTATGCATTATAAAATAATTTTGTCTTATGTAATATGAGAAATATATTCTCATAAAATATTTAATTAAAAGGTTTAAAGTTTTTAAAGTTGCTTTAAATAATTTTATCTAATATTCACTAAAATACTTACAAAAATGTGTGGAACCTATATTTTATTTTATTTTTTCTCTCTTCTCTTCATATAGATTTACATAGACCCTACACACTTTTTTTTATGTGTATTTTGATGAATATTAAAGAAATTTATCTAAAATAACTTTAAAAACTTTAAACTCTTAATTAAATGTACATATACTTCTTGGAATTGAATAAATTCAATAATTTTTTATTATTAAATAAATTCTTTTTTTAGAGAAAACTTCAAAAATTCCTATATAAATTTTCTCAAAATCATTTCTCTTTTCCTGAAAATTTTAATGATTACCCTCTATTTAAAATTTATTTATCACTTACCCACCTAATTTGATTTTTCATCCGAAATTTCATTAACAGAATTAAATTTTTTAAAAAATTCCAAAGCTACTCTTAATAAAAAAAAACATGAGAAACCTGTGTAGTCTACCACTAAAAACGAAGCACCCCAAATTACTATATTTTGTTACACTGATACCTTCTATCATGAAAATATAAACATACCATAAAAGATATACATTAACTGAGCTATTAGCTTACTGTCATCACAAATGTTTTTTGGTCAAATGTCACGCTTATTTTTGTCCAGTTAAAAAAAAAACAAGTCAAATGTCACTTTTATTCTTGTTCAGCCTGAACAATATCATGAAAAATGAAGCACCCCAACTAAAACTATCCAACTCTTCCTCCATTTTAGCTATTTGTTCCTTCCTAAACATGATAAATGATGACTACGTGAAGTTATAATAAATCTTAAATCCATTCTAAATGCCTGAATTACATGCAATCCAATATAAATAAAGCAAACCAAAGAAGAGCATAAAAACTACAACTCTAAAAAAACCTCCACATAAAACTTGTCTTCAGCAAACAAGTTTCAAGTATTAAAAAATAAAAAAATAGCCCAAAAGACATATTTGATGCCATTCTTATAGTTTCTTCAAAGCTAAACTAGTAACTATTTTAAATTAATTAATTCATCTACCTCTTCATGTAGTTTTACATCAACAAACTTCAATGGAAAAACTTATATGTTTTACATCATCAAAGAGATAACATGTCTTTTGCCCTTATTAAAGGTGGTTTTGGAATTTTATAAATAATTTAACTCTGTTAAAGAAATGTTGGATTAAAAATCAAACTAGGAGATAAATGATAAAGAAATTTTAAGTAAGGGTAAATGTTTAAAATTTTTGGAGATGAGAGCAATTGGTTTTGAGAAAACTTATTGGGAAGTTTTTGAAATTTTTCCTTTTTCTAATGCACAAGAAATGATTAAAACACAATCACCTAATATAACAAGGAAATAATTATCTCATTCTACATGAGATAATTATCTCATGCACTAGATACAAATTGAATGTGAGACCCACTTTAAATTTTCTCTCTCTCCTATCTCTTCCATACGTGTGTGTAGGAAATTGTTTTTCTCTCATGTTAAATGAGAAAAACAATTCCCTCTAACTATCCGGTCTCCTTGCTAGTCCTGGTGGCTTATTATATGAATAAATTCTTAAATGAGAAGTATATCGGATACCTTACCTTGATGGGTGAAACTGGGCCGGGCCGGCCTATATCAGGTCAGACCTGACCTAATATATTTTGTATAATAGACCGAGCTTGGACCATAAAAAGACATTGTCTAATAAAAAGGCCGTAGGCCCCCTTTCAAAAGATCGGGTCTATAAGCCTACAGGCCGGTCTATATTGTACTATTTATTTTATATAAAATAAAATTGAGTAAGTATGCCTTGAAGAAAAAAATGAAAGATATAAATTTAATCAATTGCAATTATTTATAACTTAATTATATTCGATTATATTTTAATAGAAATCTTACTTCATTTCTTATATAGGAGGAACCAACATCTTAACAGGTTAGATTGTGTGTATGAATATATTAAAAGATTTTTGAGAGATGTTATACTTACTACAAGCATCATGATGTGTTTGTTGGATTCATGTAGTTATTTTAATTTACATAGTATGTTACGTGTAAATAGCTAGTTGATCTGTTGTATTTGTAGTAGGAGTTTATTAGTTAGTTGCTTTGGAGTATTAGTTTGTAAGTAGCTATTATATGTTACTCTTATTAGTAATGGGCCAGGGCTGTGAGTGGTTATTGTATTAGTGGACTCAAGTGTGAGTCATTGTAAAGGGGCATACGTGTCTTAGTTTGTTAGAATGTTGTTAGGATAAGTGACTCATATAAAGGGATAGTTGTCATTTGTGCAAATTACTTGAATATACAGAAACGGTTCCTTTTATTTTCTTTGGATTTTCTTCTCCTTTATCCTGTTCCATTTCTGATTTGCCATTGTAGGATCCGCTATCCTAACATTGGTGCTTTCATCTTACTGAGCTCATCTTCGTTCTTCAAGATGCAGGATGAATTTGGGGCTTTTCAACCCCATCTTTCAACTTCACCTTCCATTGCAGCACTCTTGGATAATCTTGCTATAGCCATTACAAGCTTGGCAAGGTTTAGCACTGAGATGCACGCTGACTTTGCAAAGTTTAGGATGGAGATGCGCGCTGATTTCACCAAGATTAGGGCCGATTTCGCAAAAGCTAGTCCTCTCCTTGTAACAGCACCCTCAACTTCACAGGCCCCAAGTCCTAGAGGTCAGCGCTGCAAGGTTTATGGGAACAAGCATCCCTTGCCGATGAAAGAATTGAAGCGGTCATGTTCGAAAGTTTGGAACACGGTGAAGAAGGGTTGTGCACATGTTTTGCAGAAGATGATGAAACCCAAATCCAGTTTGATCTTCAACGTTCCCGTGCAGTCAAATCTCGCAAAGAATGGGTATGCAACACACCTGTTTGATGAAATTCTTCAAGACCCATTTTTAGACTTTTTTCTTCTAGATTCTGTTCCAACTTGTCTTCTTTATTTCGCCTTCCATTTTACTTGGGACCCGGGAGGATTTTTAGTTTTTTTTTTTTTTTTTCATTACTTCCTAGTCAAATAGGGCATATTAGTGCTGAAATGCTTGTTAATTTGGGAGTTCCTTGGGTTACTCTTGGCCACTCTGAACGAAGGCAGCTTTTAAAGGAATCAAATGAGTTTGTGGGAGATAGAGGTGCATATGCACTTTCACAAGGTTTGAAAGTTATTGCTTGCTTTGGTGAGACTCTTGAACAACGTGAAGCTGGCACAACGCTAGTTGTTGTTGCTGAGCAAACAAAAGCAATTGCAGCTAAAGTATCAAATTGGGATAATGTTGTTCTGGCCTATGAGCTAGTTTGGGCCATTGGGACAGGAAAGGTTGCAACTCCTGCTCAGGCTCAAAAGGTCCATGCTGATTTGAGGAAATGGATTCATGACACTGTGAGTGCTCAAATTGCTGCGTCTGTAGGAATTATCTATGGAGGCTACCATGTTCTTAATGAGACTATTCACTACAGTAGTGATCTCAGGCGAGCATCTACGGAATTATGCAAACTCAATATTAGTTTTCTGGAATTGGGCATTCTGACTGCTACGGGGCTCTCTGCAATGAAGAAGGAAAATCACCTTGATGCTTATTTTGTAGCTAAATGTGGTTCCAAGTGGGTGAGGACAAGGACTATTGTTGATAATCTTTCTCCAAAGTGGAATGAGCAGTATAATTGGGAAGTGTTTGATCCTTGCACTGTCCTTACAATTGTGGTATTTGATAATGGACACTTACATGGAGGAAAAAATGCTGAAGGAGCAATGGATAAGAGAATTGAAAAAAAATCTGAGTATGAGCTGTCAAGAGGAAGTAGTGCAAGAGACAGACTAAACATGGAGGCCGAGATCAATCTTGAAGGACATCGGCCTAGAGTGAGGTGGTATGCCCATGGATTGAGGAAGCTTATAAAAATTGGCCAAGGCCTAGAGACATTGTTACGACAATCATCAAGGTTTGCTTGTCGGCCAAACGGGTTGGAAGGGGACAGTGGTGATGCAGTTGAAGAACATCAATGGAAATGTGTTCCGACTGTGGCCGTGGCTGGTATTAGAATTTTTGAGGATGTTTCTCATCACAAGAATGGTAATGTCCTTGCAAAGTCTGTTGGAGTTATTGATGCAACTGCAGATACCGTTTTTGAAGTGCCTTTGAACCCTGACCCACATAAAAGAAATGAGTGGGTTATGTTGATGTGTGGCTTGGAAATGGTAGATTCTTATGATGGACACTTCGATGTTGTTTATGGGACATATGATCCTAAGTATCCAACGTGGTGGCATTCAAAGCAAGATTTTGTCTTCTCCAGACAATGGTTTCGTGGACAAGATGGAACATACACTATCTTGCAATTTTCAGCTCTATATAAGAAAAAGCCTCAAAGATCTGGATATCTACTTGCAAAATTTAATCCATGTTCGTGGGAGATTAGAAATTTGAACACTCATATGGCATCAAATAGCCCAAGATGTCTTGTGATCCACACTTTAGAGATACACTCTGCATCCTGGCATCGATGGAGGAACAACCGAAGTTCAAAATTTGAGAGGAGCATTCCTTATGCATTATTGTGCCAAGTTGCTGGTCTGAAGGAATATATCGCAGCCAATCCAGCACTCCACCGTAAAAATTCCACCACAATTGTTCATCCCAAAAACTCTCATGTTTCCATTTTTTACCCCAAAGTATGAGTGAATTTTTTTACCTCATTTGGACCTTGAGGACAAGGTCCATTTTGTAGGGGTGGATAATGTTACGTGTAAATAGCTAGTTGATCTGTTGTATTTGTAGTAGGAGTTTATTAGTTAGTTGCTTTGGAGTATTAGTTTGTAAGTAGCTATTATATGTTACTCTTATTAGTAATGGGCCAGGGCTGTGAGTGGTTATTGTATTAGTGGACTCAAGTGTGAGTCATTGTAAAGGGGCATACGTGTCTTAGTTTGTTAGAATGTTGTTAGGATAAGTGACTCATATAAAGGGATAGTTGTCATTTGTGCAAATTACTTGAATATACAGAAACGGTTCCTTTTATTTTCTTTGGATTTTCTTCTCCTTTATCCTGTTCCATTTCTGATTTGCCATTGTAGGATCCGCCATCCTAACATAGTATCGATTTGTTTGTTGTATCTGATGAAATATATCTTATTTAGTTTGAGCATTTTGCTTTTGAAAATGACTTAAATGCACATTGTATGAGTTTTGTTATGATTCATGATTCTGTTTGGACGTTGAAATTATGATTTTTGGTGTAGCAACAGAATTTGAGTATTTTGTAAAGTTAATTCATGGTTCTGCTTGGAAGTTAAAAATTAAAATTGACTAACGGGTCAAGCCAGACCATTTGTTTTTTTATAAATGGGTCACCCAGCCTAGTCCACTTTCATCCCTACTTACCTTGCAAGAAATAAACTTTATATCCTTTATACCTTTTTTTGGCTTTTCGGACATTAAAAGAACTCATCACACAAAGTGAAAACTATTTTTCTTATTTTAAATTAAGATAAGTTATATTTAAATTTTTTTTTTACAAACTTACAAAATATAATATATTTTTCTAGGAGTACATTTGCTAATAAGTTTTTTTATAAATATAACTCTACTTCCGATTACAGTACATTATTTATTAATATAATATAAAATAATATTTCTATACTACTTTTTCATTTACCGTTATTTCCATTCTTATCATTTATTTTTAAATTTTGGAAAAGAATCCACAAAGTGATAAATTATTGACAATTTCGTCGTCTCCTTTAATCATTGCTTAGTCACTGAAACTAAAACTGTTCAAGGTCAGAAGAAAGGCCAGAATCATTGCTTTCTCATTTTCTCTCTCCAACTATTCTCGAAAAAGTAACTAAAGTGTCTATGTTCAACTTTAATATATATAGTACTCGTCGCTGATCATCGAACGCTCAACCCCAACCCCCAACGTCTCTTTCTCTCTCTACCATCGCGAGGAAAATGGGTGAACCAAACATGAACATGACTCTGTCACCTTCACCTTCATTATCACCATCCACACCTCGATGTTCTCCAAAAATTGTGAAACGAATGCAAGAAGATATCTGTTACCGTTGTCGCCAAAAAGGGCATTGGTCTTGGTATTGTCCTTTGAAGACTCCTGACACCAAAACCCTCTCACCCTCACTCAATCAAAATTCCCCATTTTCCCCCAATATAATACGGTGCCGTTGTGGTCATGGCTTTTGCGAGGTCAAAACCACACTCAGCGAAAAAAATAGGGGTAGGAAGTACTATGCTTGCCCCATCAAAAGGGTATGTTCAAAATTCTTCCTTTCGTGATTCCCATTTTTTTTTCTGTCTTTTGATTTTGTTGGTTTGATTTTTTGTTTAGGGGGCAAAGTGTAAAGGGTTTGTTAAATGGTGCGATGATCCCGTTGAGGAGAGTGATTTGCAGCCTCCACCGATTAAGTATCCTGAATGTGAATGTGGAGCTGGAGTGTGTAGGAGAGTGAAGGGAACTGATAACGCAGATGGGGTTAAATACTATTTTACTTGCCCTGTTAGAGAGGTATGATGTGATGTGATGTTCGTTTTCTTGTTGAAATTGAAATGCTTACATCTTGAATTAACGGCTTTTATTTGGTGGGTGTGGCAAGTTGCTGGTTGATTTTGATAGCTTTGCACTGTTGAGGACTTTTTTTTTTGTTAGTGTTGAATCAACACAAGCGTGTGTGCTTATGTGTATTTCTAGCTATGGTTCTATGCCTTGTGAGTTATTGGTTTTTTAGGGGAAGATTCGACGTTTAGTACTAAAAGAGGGATTGTTTTTGTGCCTCTGAACTGCCTGATATGTTCTTGTCATAAAAAATTACCTGATATGTCCTATTGGAATGGGGAAATTCTCCTTTGATTTTAGCATGCACCAACACTTGTACGTTAATTTACTGAAACTTATGCATGGATGATGTTGACACATGCCAAGCATATTCATTTATTTGCACTATTTGTCTTGTTCTTGAGGGAGGATTAATAAATTGTGGGTCCGGTGGATTGGATTTCAGGGTGATGATGAAGCATGTTGTTATCATAAGTTAAATATCTTATTTATGAAAAAGATAGCTGTTAGGAGTATATATATTTTTTTTTAATTTCGTAAATATAGATAGAAATTTAGCTTATTTCTCTAAAAGATTATATAGAAAGTATCATTTCCAATTACCTTGGATTTTATGGATTCCCCATTTTGTAGAATTTATTTTGGCACACTATGATCTGTTTAATTTTGCTTATATCTAATTAATATCAAACAGGATCATGGATCTTGTGGTTACCGTGTGGCGGAGGATGAACTACTCAGTAACACAAGCATTGTTTGTACCCAGCAAAGCACTCAAAGAACTCTTCATGATTTTTGGGGGACTGATAATGACCGGGGTAATGATTTGAGTAATAGAGGTGATTTGCTAGTACAGAACAAAAGGATGAGAATCATGGATAATTCTGAGAATCACTCATCAATGACTGTATCTAAGATTTCAGAGGGAGAAGATGCAGCACTAATGGCACTCCATTCAAATTGTGTTGGTTTTCCAGAATATGAGGTTGCTGATGATGATCTTGAATTTTCAAACTCAGTGTCATGGGAGGCTATTGAGGCAGAAGCATTTCTATTATCTCGTCTGTCAACACCTTCAAGGATCCGTCGTCGACAGAGAGAATTTCAGAGTTACATTTTTGCTGATAGTGATGCTGTTGCTGATACATCATTTGGTATTATTTTCTGGTTTTTTATTTGTTTTCCGAAATATATTTATTCCTTTCATGATTCCTTTGTTTTCCTGCTTCCACTTTCGTAGCCAAGTTACATCATTTTGATTATTTTTTTTATCCCTTGATTCTTTACAAATCCGATCCCAGGTCCTTGCAATCAATTACTTAAAATAACGCTGTTATTCTCGTTAATCTGCATCAACTCAACATTAAATGTCACCTCAAGTTACAATAAATTTAATTTGAATGTAAGAAATTAGATTGTGAAGGGCCGGCTTGGCTCAGCGGTAAGCTTGCTTGCCGTGGTGTGTCATGTCGCGGGTTCAAATCAGTCTCTCTGCAAAAAGCAGGGGAAAGACTGCCTAGAGAATAGAGTATTCCCTTCTCCAGACACTCACGAAGTGGATATTTGAACTGGGTCGGCCCTTTTTCGTAAGAAATTAGATTGTGTTGAAGTTATATATAATACCTTTCCTCTTGATCACAAAAATAAACATTGACAGTAGTTTCAGCATATTCCCTTCAAAAAAATTATCTTACAGAGAATCCATGTGTGAATTTCTCTTCATCCTATTGTAGATCCTTGTCCAACGGGTTGGCTAGGTCGCCTTCTTTTCTTCCATCCAACACAAAGCTTGAAATTCACCCCACCTCAGCCATTTTTCTGCTGTGAGTATGATTTCCTCAGTTTAATGTTTTTATGTCCAATTTGTTTATCATTATTCACATTGATTCTGTCTCCCATCTTTGCAGGTGTTTTCCCATCCTTTAATCCTATAATTATTCCTAAACAAGCAAGTATTCCTGATGATCCTTGTGAGCGCAACCAGGTTGCTATTAGCAGCCTCATTCAACATCCCCAACTTTCAACTGGTTATCATACTGAGGTTTCTAGAGATGTAGTTAGTCCCAATAAATCACTAGGCAGTGAAAGAAAGCCAATTTCAAAGGCACAAAGACTGAAACAAATGGTCTTATATGCACAGAAGCAGCTTCCCCATTGATCTAGACACATTGGACCCTCATGACCTTGAATCCATGAGAAAGGCAGCAGAGGCCACTTTTGCTATATTAGATAATTTAGAAGTTGATTATAAACAATTTTCTGAACATATCTGGGACTTTATCAATCTTGCATCATCGGTTGCAGAAATGGACAAGTCCATGGAAAATTCCCCTACTCTTGAGGAGCAGAACAAATGCTTTGAAGAGGAGAAAGTGAGATATGCTTGTGTTCATGAGGATTGTGTTAAGACTGACTCTTGTTCCAAGTATCTGATGAGCGTATACAGTCACTTTGTGAAGAGATATCTCAACTTGAGGCCATGCTTCATGTGAAACAAAACCAATTGAAGTCTTGTAAATTGGAGAACTTGAAGATAAAGACTAACCTTGATAATTTAAATAGAAATATGTTGGAGGCTGAAACAGCCTTAAAGGTTAGATCCGAGCAAGTAAAGATTACAAGAAGCAATAAATGTAATGTAGTCAGGCAGCCATACACATAACATCAC
>JAVKPL010011097.1:0-11643 GCA_032173675.1 Gastrolobium villosum | reverse complement strand
AAGTGCATCATTTGAACTTAGCTCTAGAACTCCTGCCTTTTTGGGAGCATGGTCCCGTGTGGTAGGCCATTGGACATGTTTTTTTGAAAGTTTTTCTAATAACCGGTAAGTTTCTGGATAAGTAAAATCCAAAAGACTGTGGGGGTCTTCCATGGAATTGACCAGCATTCATGATCATTTGGAACATTGCAGGCTTGATTTCAAAGTTCGGGACATTCAGCGGAGGAGGAACATAACCTTGTTCTGGACCGTTTCTGAAGGGAGCAGCCATATCATTCAATGATGGCCTTCTTCCTCCATTCGGTCCTTCATCATTTTCATGATTGTTATTGTTTCCATTATTACCATTCCCTCCGTTATTTAAAACTTCAGCCATTCTATGAATTCTTAACCTTTGAACTCTTCTTCTGTTTCTGAAGGTTCTCTCGGGTTCTGGATCAAAAACTATTATTTCCAGTCCAAGTTCTGTAGGTTATGTGCTCATACAATGGGAAGTGGTTAAACTCAAAAAGAAATTCAAAAATATCAACAGTGTTTCCTCTAAAATGACCTTTCTTGCCAAATGATCCCCGGCAACGGCGCCAATTGCTTAGTCGAACCGCGAGCTGCTCGGGAATAATTTAAAAATATAGGAGCAAGAGCACAGAGCAACAGTCAGATTTGCCAACAGGAGCAATTTACTCTGACTGAGAGCAACCCTTTTCGACTATACGCAAGCATATGTGTCAAACAATATAGGGTGTTTTAGTCCCAGATTTATTGTCCTCAGGGAGCAATTGTGAAGTAAGAAACGTTCAAGGAAACTCAACTTGTAAAAATAAAATAAAGAAAAGCAATATTCTCGACCAAGCTTTGCAAGGAGCAATCTCTAGTCAGCTAGTTAAACAATGTTAACCATTCTGAACCTAGATGAGAGCAGTGAAAGCTTAGTATGATCATCGAATATAAAAGCATCAAATTGAAGTAGCTCAAGAGTGATCAGTGAGACGAATAAAACAAGTAAAATGTTGTGGAAGAGTTGCAACAAAAGATTGATGTGGGGTTGATTTTTAAGAAAGTTAAGTAGGTATTAACGGGCTCCATATTTTCATCCCTTTGGTTAACCCTGCGTGGTAGCATATTTTATAAGTGGAATCTGCTCCTTCCTTTACTTTGCCTTAGGGTAAGAAGAGAGCAAGGCCTTGCTCCCACCTTACTCCAGAGGTCTTAGAGTTACACACAAGGAAACCATGCTGCCTTCTCAAAAGAGTATGGATTCACATGGCAGTGCTCCTCATTCCGGGTGTTTCTCCCTCCTTTCTTCAGGCTAAACTACCCCAAGATCTTGAGACTGCTCCACACGCCCCTGTCAGTGTTTCATCGACCGAGTGGTCCCGGGATGAGGTTGCAGCCCAAGAGGTTTCACATAATCAATATATTTAACCAAAGAGCAACTCAGATTTCATTCATAAAATATGTGTTCCTTACAAAGTTATCCTAAGACAAAAGGGATTACTTCTATGGAACCCTTACCTACTTAAAGAAAGTTAGCTCCTAGTGAGCATTTTTCTAAGAAAAACAAAAGGAATAATAAAAACAATCCTCCAATGTCCGTCCCTTTTGGTTGTTTGCTATGTTCCTTTTATAGGCCCCCTTCATTTAATCCTCACTGTTCCCTTCATCAAGGGCTATGCTTTCTCCAAATCCTCTCCAATGGTAGCTCTGCTCCTTGCCAACTCAGCTCTTCATAGGAATATTCTCCAATCGCAGCCTTGCTCCTTGCCAACGCAGCACTTGATGGTAGTGGTCCCCCTTGCTTTTGGTTTCTCTTTGTGCGCAAGAATTCTGGGATCAGGGAGACATGCCCACTATTTCTATTATAGCTGATGTGGCGGCTCCTGATTGCTTCCTTTTCTTGCTTCTATACTGTAGCAGGGAGACACCTCCACCTTCTCTGCTGATGCTGACGTGGAGGCTGCTGATTGCTTCCTTTTCTTGCTTCTATACTGTAACAGGCTTTTATGCTCCCTTTATTTGCGCAGCACCTCTCTTTCTTCCTAAATGTGCAACTCCTCTTGTTAGGTCTTAGGTTTCCTAAACAAAACAAATTAACCCAATAATCATATGTGAAAAAGATAATGTTAATTTGCTCCAAGCCTACTCTAATTCGTATTTCACGTGTTGCTCTGGTCTGCTTCTTAAAACAATTGCTCCTCATGGAAGAAGGAGGTTAAGGAGAGTAATTCAGATTTAAAACTTGGGCTTGATGGAACCATATGTACCTAATGGACCTCAACTTTTGAGGACCATCAGGACTAAAAAATTGTAATGTAAAAAAATCGTAAAAATGTAAAAATGTTTGGAATATTAATATCATTTTGATGAAAAAATCGTAAAAGCATAAAATCGTAGTGATAAATCGAGATTTTAACATCTATGTGCGTACCGATGAAGTATCTCGGAAAATTATAATAAGTGTACGAATATTCCTAGAATAATATATAGGACTAGTATAATAAGTTTGGAGTCGAAATAATGAGAACTGGCGTCAGGACTGACACCGGCTACGTAATCACCAAAAAAAAAAGCACGTACCGAGTGCTGCGAAGATTATAATAAAAATATGACAAATCTTAGAAAAACGGCTAGGTTCAGAATATGAAGTTTTAAGTTAAAACGATTAGCGGAGCTATTAGTGCTAATACAATGAGATTAAAATTAACATGCTTATAAATAAAGGTGGCACAAAACCCTAGACTAATTTCCACCCGTTCTACGTCAGTTTTCTGAAGTGTGGTGCCTCCACCTTGTCACCCTCCTTCTTCCTCTTGAGAACTCAAGCAAAACTCATCTTTTCTCTTTGATTCCTTCTCCAAAATGTTATAAACACTTGGGTGTGTGATTGGTGAGGGAGAAATGTGGCACCTTCTGAGTGGGGTTGCTGTGTGTGAGGCTTGAGGTACTGCCTTTGAGTTTTGGGTAGAATAGGAAACTTTTCTTTAGTTGTTGAAGCTCCAAGTAGAGAGCTTGGTGAAGAAAGTACCCATCTTGTGAACCATTTCTGTGGGCTGATCTTTGCTGCACTATTGAGAAGAGAGGAGAGCTCCAAGAGCACCTTGGACTCTGTTTTAAGCTTTGGTGGTAAGCACCGTCACCTTTGCTCATGAATTTTTATGATAAAAATTGAGTCTTGGCATGAGTGTGGCTAACATGATGATTGTAGAGTATGATTTGATTGAGGAGTTCAGGGATTTACAAATTTCTGTGACACCATTTGAGACTTCATATTTCATGACTATGTTCTAAGTCAGAAATTCGTTAATAGAAAAAGTTAAAGAGGCCCAAATGCTTGATGAAGGGATCCAAATGATGAAAGAGCAAGATTTTGTGTTCACCGATGCTTCTAATGTGAAATACTACAAAGATCGGTTAATTATCCCAAAGGGGCCAATGGTAGAAGAAGTGTTAACAGAGGGCCATATGGGTAAGTACACCATTCACCCGGGCGCAACTAAGATGTACCAATATTTGAAACAAAATTTTTGGTTCTCTGGGATGAAGAAAGACATAGCCCAGTTTGTGAATAAGTGCCTTATTTGTCAGAAGTTAAAAATTGAGCATCAGAAGCCTTCTGGTTTGTTACAGCCATTAGATATTCCGGAGTGGAAGTGGACGAGTATATCCATAGACTTTGTTGTTGGATTACCGAGAAGCCATACTGGATTTGATTCCATATGGCTTATCGTTGATAGGTTGACTAAATCCGTCTGTTTCATTCTAGTCAAGACGACTTTCTCCATATAGAAGCTAGCCAGACTATATGTCAGAGAGACTGTGAAGCTTCATGGCATTCTCGAAAGCATAGTTAGTGATCGGGATCCGAAATTTACTTCACGCTTCTGGGAAGCGTTGCAAGAGGCCTGTGGTACTCAATTGAGATTGGGTACTGCATATCACCCGCAGACAGATGATCGGACATAGAGGACTTAGAGGACATGTTGAGAGCATGTGTGTTAGAGCAGGGTAATGCTTGGAACAAGTACTTGCCACTGGTTTAGTTCTCCTACAACAACAATTATCATGCCAGTTTGAGCATGGCTTCTTATGAGGCCTTGTACGGCCGTAGGTATAAAGCACCTACTTGTTGGACGAAGATTAGAGAAAGACAATTATTGGGGCCAGACTTAGTGCAAGAGACTATAGAGCAGATTGAGATGATCAGAGATAGGCTGAAGAAAGCCCAGAGCCGTCAAAAGAGTTACTACGATGCTAAACACAGACCCTCTAGTTCTCTGAAGGGGATCATGTATTCATCCGATTATCAGGCACTGTCACTACACCGAATTCGGGGTTTGTTGGCGGTATGATGACGTCGGTTTTCACAATGGAGGTTAAATTCAGCAATACGTGCATAATTCTTCATAAGTGTCCATCAAACTACAATTAAAAATCTAATAAGGCAAAAAAAATTATTCTTTCTCACGGAGTTACGCTATAAGCTCTCGCTAACTGGCTTGGTTCTCCTTTCACTCTCCAATTTTGAGGTTTGTTGTTCTTAGGCTTGGATCTACTCACTGAAACAATAAAAGAAAAGCCTCATTTTGGGTTTATTCATTCTTCGCTTTTTCATCCCCTTTCTTCTTCGATTTCTCTATTTAGGGTTTCGCATATGTTCGCTGGTATCAAAATCGATGCCACCTCCACCATTTCCGACGATGGGTTCATGGTTAACCAGCTCATCGATTCTTCCCGGTAAAAAGTAAACGATCCTTTCATATCTCCTAATTTTCTATTTTGATGCAAACAGAGTTCACTTTGTGTTGGTTGTACTGAGATTACTTTGAGATGAAAACAGAGTTCACTTTATTGCAAAAAGATGAGAGATGTTGTTTGTTCATGATGATTTGTTTGTTGTTACAGTACTTGAAGCTCAAGGAGCCGAATGCATTATATGAAGCCTTACAAAAATTGGAAGAAGGTAGTTTCTGTTATAAGTTTAAAAATGGGCCTACATCTAGTCCAAGGTGTTTTTTATTCCCTACACCGGTGTAAGAGTTACAAGTCTTACACTCAATCTTGACTATTTATCTACTTGTATCCAATGACTCACGTTATTAAAAAATTAGAGCCTTTAGATATAAGTGGAATCAACGGATAAGATTAAAAGTGTAACTTACACTGGTGTAAAGTGATCCTGACCCATATATATATATATATATATATATATATATATATATATATGTATATATATATATATATGTATATATATATATATATGTATATATATATATATGTATATGAGACAGGTTATATTTACAAACTTTTTTGTTTACAAACTCTTACAAATTACACTATTCTTCCGGGAGAATACAAACTTTTACAAACTATACTATGTTCTCCCGGGAGAATGTAATTTGTAAAAAAATTCCAAAAAGTTTGTAAACGGATCCTGTCCCTATATATATATTCTAAGATGCAGACTCAAGTTAATTTTTCTTCAAAAAAAAGTGTTAACGAAGGATGTTGTTCGTCTGAATCCATGCACCATAGTATTCTTATTAATGTAAAAGAAGTAAATGGTAAGTACAGAACACTCACGATGGTGCACAAGTTCAGAGGAACTACAAGAGGGCTGAGCGTTACTTTCACAAAATCGATGACATGTAATCAATGTATTTGATAACAAAATCGATGACATGTAATCAATGTATTTGATAACGTTTGGGCATATGTGCAGGCAAGAGAAGGATATTGGTATCTATACCAACTAAGTAGTGGGATTGTTTTTTTCAGCCTCCTCATCTGTGGCATGTTTGCATTTAAGACGAGCCTTTTTGCATTGTTTGCATTAAGTGGAAAACACAATCTTTGCATTGTTATTACTAGAATCACTTCACCAACTTCACATTTTCATCTTTGTATTGGCCATTGTAAATGCAATATCTTGTGTCACCAGCCTCACCACAATGATTTTTTGTGGTGCAAGGGTAATAATAAATTGGTGATATTGATACTGATTGAAGCTGTCATGCTGATACATGCTTAGTGCTTACTAGTAAAAATAATAGTGCTTACTATTTTTGTATGTTATATATATTCCAATCATGCCTCGTGTTTCCAGGGATTCCTGAGTGGCTCCCTACATACTAGTACACCGCTGGAGTATAATTCAAAAATACCCTATGCTCGCAATAAGGCACTCATATCATACAAGCTTTATGAGGTATTTGAGTACAAGTTATATTGATATTTTGCTGTCTCTTTAATAACTTTTATATAATAATAGAGTAGAAAAGCAACTTTTATATGAAGTTTATTATTGACAGAAAAATCTAATGCTTCACAATCGCATTCTCTTTCACAGATAGCCAAAGAAAATTGCAATGGGTGGTACTATGAGGTAGACCCCTCAAATGCCAAATGTATGGAAGCACTTCAGCCAATAGTTCAGGTACTAAGGGCTATTAATATGGTGAAAACTCAAGTTGACATGTTGTATGTAATATGTATTACTTTACACATACGTAACCCAATTGTCTTTTGCCACCTGCTATCTTCTGTTTATCCATTATGTTTAAGATAAATAATGGGTTTAAATTTTAGCTTCAGCATAAGTGATTTTGACTTCACCAAGGTTTTCTGCTATGTAGAGGCGACCTTAACATGATTATTTCTCATATAGCAACTGAAGAATTTCTCTGGTTCATTTGTTACTTCTTGCAGAATTTGCATATGCATTTCCACAAGTTCATAAAATGTAGGGACTTCTCTTTTCTATGTTATTTCTTTATAAAATGTAGTGATTTCCAACTTTTTTTTGTTGGTACATCATTTCCAACTTTTTTAATTCAATAGAATGTTATTAAAATGTAGTGATTTGTTACTTGCTCTTTATATTCTTTACTTTTCTCGATTTATGTACACAGATTTTGATTCTAGATTTTTTTTTCTTTTGGCGGTTGAACTCATTCTCTGCCATAATTACAATTCTAGAAAGTGGGCTACTTCGCCTAAAATTCAGTGAAAAGAAAGTTAAAGAAGCTGGAAGTGAAAACAATGATGAAGACCTAGTTGATGATGCTCAGCTGAAAGAATCATAAATCATAATTGTATCGAACAGGTCTTTCCTCTCTCTTTTTTTCGCTCTAAATTTTTTGTTCCATTTAGATTTTAGCTCGTACTGGATTATTTTATTGTATATGTTTGATAGTTTTTTAAGGTGATTAATGACATAAGTTAACCCTGCCTTTACATTTTTCAAAAAACTTGGGACATCTCCTTCGCGTAGTGAATTTTTTTAATGGGTTATATTTATCCCATGTTACATAAGATAAATCAATTTCCTACGCATACAAAAGAGAGGTGGGTCTCACTTCTATTTTTTCTCTCTCCTCTTACATGTGTGTCCCACTTGTACTTTTGTTTCTACTACATGAGATAGTTTTTTTCCTAAAAAAAAAACTATTTCCCTTTATTAATTCCGTCAGAATTTCAAAATAAGGTTGTCCTTTTGCATCCGGTTAGTATGAGAACGGTTCTCTAATGTATTGATTCTTAAAATATGATATTTGATCGATGGAGGAATGTGCAACAATGTGACTTGGTTGACATGTGGCTTCTCCTAATGAATTTCTGCATACAGTTGAAATAAGAAATGGGGTTGACTTTCACCAAACTTTTTAGCCGGCTCTTTGCCAAGAAAGAGATGCGTATTCTCATGGTAGGTCTTGACGCTGCTGGTAAGACTACCATCTTGTATAAGCTCAAGCTGGGAGAAATTGTGACAACTATTCCCACAATTGGTATGCTCCTGAATTTGTCTTTTACATGCTTACATTTCTGCTTGTGTACTAAGTTCCAGCTTCTTTTTATTTTCTATAATTTTAGAACTTTTAACTGCTTTATGATGAGATTTCACTCACTATTAACTTCTTTCGCATATGTTTTGGTTATTAAAAAAATATGGCTTGCCAATTTATGCTTATATTTTTTGTTATACAAGATTTAATGTGGAGACTGAGGAATATAAAAATATTAGCTTCAATGTATGGGATGTGGGTGGCCAAGATAAGGTTTGTGGCTAATCTTATATTAATTTCAATAAATCATAGTGTTTTTTTTTTTTTTGTCTTTCCTTTTCTTCATTGATAGAGTGCTTTAAATTTGAAACAAAAGATGTGAACATGTGGTAGTAACTACTTTTTTTCTATTTCAAACTGACCTTCAGCATGAACATAGGCTACATGTATCACATCCATATTGTTTCGAGTTTTCATTGAGCCATATGATGGAAAATTCTCAGTATTGTGACTGATATTTTATTAAAAGCAAAGAATTCATACGAATAGTGGCCAATAGTTTGAGGGGGCAGGAGCTTGATGAAGTCTTATTGGTAGTCCATCTGCCATTGAATTAGCTGAGTGTTGAGATATATAGTCTCATATTGGTTGTATGTGCAACTAATGTGGAGTTTATAAGGTCTTGGGCACTCTCACCCTTTGAGCTAGCTTTTGGGGTGGTGTATCCCAAGGTTCTTTACATGGTATCAGAGCCTCGCCGTCCCCCACTTTCTCTTGTGGACTCTCTTAGCACAGGTAGGCCGGACCTGTCGCATCATCCACTCATCCACTCTTCAAGCCCAATGGGCTCTCGTGTGAGGGGGCGTGTTGAGATATATAGTCCCACATTGGTTGTACTGAAGTACTGGTTATAGTGAAAATCTTCAAGCTTTGACTGTGAAGGAAGTTTAATAATAAAACAAGAAACACACAAAACTTTCGGGGCTAAAGAAGCTCCACCACTGCCTATGAACATATATAGTGTTTTAGGTTATGCAATTTTTCATAATTTATTCTAGATTTCCCTTCTATAGATTTTTTGGCCAATGTGCTTATGGACGGTCTTGTGCCATGCAGAGTTTCTCTCATTAGCACATAACACAAACATAAGCTACATATTGAGCCATCATGGTTTTCAAGTTTTTCCTGTAACACTGTGAGGGAAAGCTATACATGTTGTGGCTTATACTTTAGATGTTTACAATTTTTTTTTCAAAAAGAGCCGTGTGCCTGTGTTTCGCAAAAGAGGGTGCAACCGTGGCTTTTACATACGTGAAGGGTCACGAGGACAAGGATAAGGATGATACTTTTTTTTTTTTTTTGGCAAAAGATAAGAATGATACTTTGAAGATGCTGCTTGAAGCATTTTACCTAACAACCACCGTAGGTAACTCCTCCTCACTCATATTTACCTAACAAGTCTGGTAGAAATGGTAAAAAGAGAATATGGCAAGACTGGGAGAGATAGATAGCTAAAGAAGTGAGTATATCTATGGGTTTATCATCTATCATTTAACATGATCACAAAAAATTTCCTACACACAACATTTTGTGGGGCCCACAAAAAAAAAAAAAACTCTGACACGCAAAACGAATCTCTATAATATAACACAATCATTTTTTCCTACAACATAACTCTTATAAAACCCTATATGTATATGCAAGGCTCCAATTAAAGTGCTAAAAACGTAGAGCCTAGTATATAGATAGGAGCTGGTTCTGAGAGCGAGAAAATCACAACTTTCTCAACACTGATAAATGTTGCACTATGCTATATAAGCAAGAAACCCGAGCTACATGTCCAAGTCTTCTTAGGGGCTTTAAATACCCTGAACTTTTGGGCTCTTCCTTCTTCGTGTATTTTTTTTATTTAATTTCTCTCTCCATAATCCACAACTTCCTTTTGCTTTCGCTTCGGATTTCATATAACTTTAAAATAATTCTCAAAAGTCTCCATCTATTCTCAGTTCTCTTGGTCTGCTTATTTTTTCTCTATTTCCGTGATTTTTTTTTTCTTAATATGACTCTTATTTTATTTTGCTAAATCATCAATTATATATATACCAAAGGCACTACGCATTGAAATGGGTTCAATCTGAAGGGTGAGATTTAATGGTAGATCTAAGGTTTATATGTATGTATGTATAAAATTTGTTTTGGAAATTTGAAGTTATGGGTTTAAAGTTGGATTGTTGTTCCATCTGGATTGATTTCCATCCTGAAGTAGTTTAGTTTTTTTTTTTTTTTTTTTTTTGATTTTCTATCTTTCTTATATGGATGTGCAACTTCTGTGCCTCTAATGTGATCTTTCTGTGTCTGGATGTGGTTTATTCGAAAAAATGTATATTAAGTTTCAGCTCAGAAATGAAATTTTCAACTTTGAGTGAGAGGAACCAAAACCTACATTCATTAAACTCTAACCTACATGATTCAATGAGTGAGTGTAATTGTACAGATTCAATTTTTTTTTTTTTTAAATTAAACTATGAAAACCATAGTAACGGAATTGCTGTATTTTATTTAGTGGTGGAGACTTAAAAACTAGTATTGGTTATAATTTTAAAATTGAGATATATTGTTAGTCTCTGCTACTGATTTGTTGTGTAACCCAAATATTTGGTGTCTACAAAGTTCAAGGCATGAAGACATTGTTTAGTTATTCTATGCTTTGGGATTCATATTGCTTTCAACATGATTCGGTAAGCAAAATGAGAGAAGGGTTATCTGAGTTTTGTGACAAAAATGTGAAAAACTTTGGGGATTCTACATTTGTGTATGAGTTCCTAAAAAAAAGTTACTTCTTTCCTAGAGAAAAAGTTTAAGTTCCTCTTTTTTGTCTGTTTGTTGCACGAAAAGATAAAAAGTTATGTAATGGTTGCCAGCTCGTGGCCTGCATAGAGACATGGTTTGTTAGTTGTTCTCCCTCTTTTCTGTCTTATTTCTATCCTTTTTTTTTTTTTTTTACTGAAAATAACAATAATAAAAAATAAAAATTTTATATTCCTCGTACGAATAATCAATTGGTTTTAACTTTTAATTACAGTCAGGATGTTGCAAACCACCCACTGCTTGCGGGTACAATTACGTGAATCCCATAGTGTGGAGAATTACGTGAGCTGGAACTGATGTACAAAGTACATATGCAATGCTATGAGGATGCTAAACTGATGAAGCTGTTCCCAGAGATTGTTAGATCTCTTTATGAGCAGGATGTGCTTGCTGAAGATACCATTCTTCATTGGTTTCGAAAAGGAACAAACACCAAGGGCAGGTATACAATTTTTTGTGGACTTCGTGTTAGAATTGTAATCTTCACACAGATGCAACAGACAACCACAGAAGTATTTATGAAAGTTTTTTTTATAAAAATTTGCTTACTTGCACTTTCTTTTTTTCTCTTGATCTACATATCATACAAACTATCAATGACTATTTATAAGTTATAAAACTGACCAACATAACTGACTCATTACTTCATTACTTTACAACTGACATAACTAACTCATTAGTATTCTAACTGACATAACTGACTCATTAATATTTAACTGGCATAACTGATTCATTAATAAAAAACGGACATTTAAAATTTATCCCAACACTTCGAACATGCACTCACAATTTGTTTTGGGGTTTCTAACCATTATAAACTTTTTAGAACAAAACCCCTCCGGTCTCCTTGGATCTCTAACTTAAAAGAACATGTTATCACAGAAGTTATTCTATGTTATGTTAATTTCTTTTTGGATTGATTGTAGTGCACTTAGACAGAGAGCTTAATTACTCTGCAATGAAATGATTTGCTAGAACTGGTTTTGCATTTGATCTT
>JAVKPL010011096.1:0-11464 GCA_032173675.1 Gastrolobium villosum | reverse complement strand
TAATTTATGCAATGAATGCACGTTACGACGTCTGGAAACCAGCGTTGCAAGAAATTGAACCCGCCGTTGCAAAAAAGAAACTCGGTTGGGTGTTCATTTCTAAACTAGAATCCGAGCTTCACAATCCCATGTTAAATGGGAAGTTCTGAATTCTAGATTGAAATCCGAAGTTATGGGAACCTAGCCGGCCAAATAGGCCAGAGCCGAGCGTTCTAAACCGGGTTAACAAATCGAACCCGCCAACTTGGTTGAGAGTTCGAATATAAATTGAATCCGCGATAGATGAACCCGTTGAAAGTTCAAAATACGCGAAGAAAAAAAAAAACTAAGCCCGGGTGTTTGAACCCGCCTTGCCTAAAGGGCAAGGTTGAGAGTGCTAACCTTGGCCCATTTATGGAAAATGGGAAATTGTGCTGAGGGGACGCCCTCTCACGTTATCTCAGCTAAATCAAAAATCCGGCAACAAAACTCGAAACATACGAGACGGATAGTGCAATTAAAACAGAAGCTACACAATTAATTCTATTCTTGAATTAATGTCAAATTAGAACAAAAAGTGTTTATACAAATAAAGCCGGGATGACAATGGCGTATTACAAATTACGGGGTATTCCCCCTCAAATTTGGCTGAGAGCCGGAATCCTGTTGCCGATCTTCCTCCTCCAGGACAGGGACACAACCTCCCCCATCCACTGCAATTGGCTCCTCGGCTGCCGAGTGGAAAATCCCGCCGCTAATGTAGCCATAGCAGTCCAGCTGATCCAGGTTAAGAGACGCTTCCGGGTTGAAAAATTTAACCTGGTTTACCGCATTGGAGAAGGCGGAACCCACAGCATGTTCAAGTACAGTCTGGCTTTGATCATAATCAGCCTGCAACTGCTCCTGCTGCGCCCTCAGCTGTTTAAGTTGAGAGGCCATCTCCTCATGCGCAGCCTCCGCCTTGGACAGCATGGATAGCTTGGCTTTGATAAACCTTAGTATGGCGTCCTTGCCACTCTCTACTCCGCAGCAATCCGAGATGGCGTTCAGGTCGGCTTGCGAATTTTTCACTGAGAGACTGAGCTTGGCTGCATCAGACCTCAGAGCTTGATTCTCCTGCCTAAGCTCGGCTAGCTGACTCTGCATGTTGTCCTTCTCGGACAGAATCTCGGAATGCTTCTCGAGCAGAAGGGAGTATGGTTTCATCAAGGAAGCCGCCTTGAACAGATATTGCTCGGCTTTCTGTAGCTCGTCCGCTTCGGCCTTCGAAGGAGCAGGAGAGCCATAGAAGGAAGGTGGAGCGCGGGTCACGCCACGAAGCTCGGCAGTGACTCCCATCTCCCATAATGACCCCCTCCTTAAGCCAGCAGGCAGGGGAGAGGGTGGGGCGCTGCCCCTGGCAACAGATACCACGGCCCGGGTGGTGCCGCCAGTAGTAAGGGGGGTCTCCTCTGATTCCCTATCCAGCCAGTTCTCACCATCATTGGTCAGATCCAGGATGGAGGTGCCATGATGGGGCTCAGGGTTGGATGAACCCGCACCCGGGGAAGGAGCAGCAACCTTCGTTTTCTTTGAGGGGGGAGGACGGGCTACATTCTTGCCCCGCAAAACCCGGCAATAATCAGGCACGTCATCCGAGCTGGGGTTCATGGTTAAACCTGACAAATAAAAGAAGCAAGGTTACCAGCATGATCAAGGACATATCAGACTCCAAAGCAGGATAAAAACGACAAGTAGATAAAAAAAAAAGAAAAAAAAGAAGAAAACAATGTTGAAAAGCATACTGGGCTGATCGCTTGCAGTATAGGACTTAGCAACCAAGGACGCAGCACTCATGTGACCCCGGGTTTGGATATGGGTTAGCAAGGTCTTGACATTGAGCTTCTCCTCGGTAGATAAGGGCAGCCTGTAATCAGCCGACTTGCGAAGATAATGCCGATGGGACCAGTATAATGGGAATTTCCCCTCATCTTTTTCCCCAACAAACCATGGCTTCTCACCGGACTCGGCCACGACCTTGAAATACGCGCCCTTGAAATTTTTGAAGGAGTCACTGTATACAGAAAACAACCTCCTAGACGGCTTACTAATACGACCCCGGATGCTGGCCCAACCCTTCAACTTGGGGGGTTTAGAACCAGAGCGTGGGGTATAGATATTAAAAAAATACATAAACAGGGTGTAACAGCCCGTGTTAACCCGGATTGTTAACACATTATCATATTAAGCCACGCTTAATTAAAATGCGGAATAACTTTTTTTTCTTTAATTCAATTATGACGTCATTAACTTAACCAACTTGATTACTTAATCATTTTCATAAAAATACTGCCTGTATGTAAATTGCAAGACATCTAACTGGAATACCTCATATATAAATAATAGGTGAGTATCTAAAGCCACAGGTCTACACAAGTAGCCTGGGTCAAAATCCTGATACTTTAATTACAACATTAATTTAATAAGACGATAACAATCATGTGGCATGGACAAACCCCATACTCACCAAATAAGGCAACAATGCCCACAAATAGTCTCAACATAATCAGCATAATAAAAGCGGAAAACATAACAGCAAATCCAGCAAGACAGCATATCAGAATATCAGCTCAGCTCTGGCCTCCTGCCACCTGAGCCCTCAACATTACCTGATCCTGAAATAAGCGTCCCCAAACGTGGGGTGAGATCTCTAACAAGAAATCTCAGTAAGACAAGGGGTCCTCAAGGAGTCTCCACCCCAAGCTCACTTACATGTGTAATATAAGTTCTAAAAATAGTATTACAGTATAAGTTCCAAAACTATGCGATGCAGCAATTAATCATGTCATGTGTGCATATCAAATCTACTGGCCAGAGAAATGTAGGAATACGTCTATGCCTACATGAGTACCAGGACGCTACCTGTACCTCACCACAGCCTCACCATCTTGTATGTACTACATACTCAGGCTTACCGTATAGGTGGACACCACATGCATATCATAATAGCTCATTACATATAACAGCTCAACAGCATTTCAAAATAATCAAAGCATGTAACACAGCATGCATAAACCCATCCCCATGGGACATGGTGAAACATCAAAATGGCTAAACCGAGGACAAGAAAGCTTACCTTGCAAGCTAGCTATCCAAGCCAAGAGTCCAACCACTCACAAGTCCACAACAACAGTATCACAATCTGATATGGACCAATAATACATTAATAATCATGCATCACAAGCATACAACTTAAAGACTACGCCTTTCTTTTACGTTTTACGTCTCAAGGCTTTCAACAAAGCCATAAGCCCTTAATCACATGATTCTGACTTAGTTCATTTATTACAGAAGTTCAACTTCCTTAAACTAGGGTCCACACACACCCAATAGCTTACTGTTCATACAGTACAGCTACTGCCTGCGCAGAACCCAGGATATCCGGATATCAGAAGGGGCATATCCGGATATGTCATATCCGGATATCACACTGGACATATCCGGATATGTCATATCCGGATACCCAGATCCCATATCCGGATATCAATATCCGGATACCATATCCGGATACTGATATCCGGATATCTGTTCGACGAATATCCGGATATCTCACGACAGAATGCAGTTTCTGCATTTCGTGAATATCCATCCCAAAGGTCCAACTTTTAACACATGTACACGTTAAAGCATGCATCTTTAGTTCATTTTAGGTTCATATACCATATACCCTCTTGTTTACTCATTAAACATGGTCAAGACATCAACTTTAAGCATTATAAACCCATGATCATAGTGAGGTAACTTACCAAAGTTCAAAACAGAGGCAAGGTGTGCTCTTGGAGCTCTCCCAAGGTTCCTCACACTCAGCCTAAGTAGGAGCACGAAAATGGCACACCAAGGTGGGTTCTTGCACCACAAGGTGGCACTTTGAAGCTCACAATGACTACCACAAGGTAGCCATCACTAAAGCTTCAAGTTCAGCTCACTAACCTCACACACACAGCCTTCTCAACTCAGAAAAGGTTGCACCACCCTCACCCAAGACACACTCTAGTTGCTTGGAAGGAGGAATGGTGGAGAAAGAAGAAGAGAAGAAGAAGAAGGCAAGGAAACACCAAGAATGGAGGTGCAAGGGGGCTGCCTCAAAGCTGCAGGGAAAAACTCACGTAGGGAAAATAGTGGCTGCCTAGGGTTGTGTGCTAAGTGGGTCTATTTATAGGCCCAAGCACTAACCGCGCAGTATTAGCCTTAATCGCAAAGTAAAAGATATTGATCCCAAACTTCGGATTCTAGACCTACGCATTTTTCTAAGATTTGTCATATTTTTATTTTATTTTTCGGAGCACCTTCCCGGTACGCGCTTTTCCATAGCCAGTATCAGTTCTGGCATCAGATTACGTCATTTTGACTTGAAACTTGTTTTACAAGTCCTACATAATATTCTAGTAATTATCATGCATTCGTTATAATTTTCCGGGATACTTTTCCGGTACGCATTTATACCGAGTAGCAGAACCGGTATCTGCGCTTTTCTTCCGAAAAGCGACTTTCAGCATTTTACTCACTCAATATAATTATCTAAGCCCATTATTAATTATTAGGGTCAATTATGGAATTATTTCCTAATTATCATAATTAACTTACTAATTGCCTTAATTAACGGTGCGGGTTCTTACATTCACCCCACCTTTTTAAGGATTTTGTCCTCAAAATCAGAAACATACCTGTCTCGAAAGTCGGGATACTGTCGGAGAAGCTCATCCTCTCGCTCCCATGTGCACTCCTCGGGACTACGCCCAGTCCACTGCACCTTGACCATCGGAATGATCTTGCTCCTAAGCTGTTTCTCGCCTCGATCAAGAATCTTGAGTGGTCCGACGGGAGTCTTTAGGTTCTCCCGAACCTCCACATCATCCGGCTGCACCACGTGCGAAGGGTCTGCTATGTACTTTCGAAGCTGAGACACGTGAAACACGTCGTGGATGTTAGCGAGGTTCGGAGGTAAGGCGAGTCGATAGGCAACTGGTCCTACTCTACCAAGGATCTGGTATGGCCCTATGAATCGCGGGCTCAACTTCCTCACGCCGAGTGCCCGTCCAACACCGGTGACAGGTGAAAGTTTCACAAACACGTGCTCACCCTCACTGAACTCCAGTGGTCGATGCTTGACATCGTAGTAGCTCTTCTGACGATTCTGCGCCTGCTTCAACTTTTCCCTGATCATTTGGATCTGTAGGGTAGTATCTTGGACAAAGTCCAAGCCGAAAAGCTCTTTATCTCCAACCTCAGACCAGCAGGTAGGAGTCCGACACCTCCTACCATACAGCGCCTCGTAGGGTGCCATGCCCAGACTAGCATGAAAACTGTTGTTGTACGAAAATTCAACCAACGGAAGGTACCTATCCCATGCAGAACCCTGCTCCAACGTGCAAGCTCTCAACATGTCCTCCAATGTCTGGATGGTCCGCTCAGTCTGTCCGTCAGTCTGAGGGTGATAGGCGGTACTCAATCTCAACTGCGTACCAAAAGCCTCCTGCAGCGCCTCCCAGAACCGAGATGTGAACTTCGGGTCCCTATCACTGATGATACTCTCGGGCACCCCGTGAAGCCTCACAATCTCACGGACATATAGTTTGGCCAACTGCTCTGTAGTGAAGCTCACCTTCACTGGAAGAAAATGGGCAGACTTGGTCAATCTGTCCACTATGACCCAGATAGAGTCACAACCAGCCTGAGTTTTGGGCAATCCCACCACGAAGTCCATGGAAATACTCTCCCACTTCCACTGTGGAATCTCCAGAGGTTGAAGTTTACCAGACGGTTTCTGGTGCTCGATCTTTACTTTCTGACAAATAAGGCACTTGGACACGTAGACCGCTATGTCCTTCTTCATGCCCGGCCACCAAAAATTCCTCTTTAGGTCCTGATACATTTTTGTAGCACCAGGGTGGATAGTGAACCGGCCTTTATGAGCCTCTGCCATAACCTCCTCAGTCAGTGGCCCTCGAGGAATAACTATCCTCTTCTGGAACAGCAATAAACCATCCTCATTCCAAGACACACCGTCCTGGTTCTTCACGTAATCAAGGCATTCTCTTTGCACTTGCGCCTCTTTGATCTTTTCCATCAGCTCATTGATCACTTCTGCTGTTTCCATTTCGAGCAGTGCACCCCCAAATAAGGAGTTCACTCTCAAGTCTCTGAACTTCTCGATCATCTCGTAGTCGTTCATCATTAAGCTGGATAAGCTCACGGATTTCCGACTCAAAGCATCAGCTACCACATTGGCCTTGCCAGGATGGTACCTCAACTCAAAGTCGTAGTCCTTCAGGAACTCCATCCATCTTCGTTGTCTCATGTTCAACTCCTTCTGGTCAAACAGGTACTTCAGGCTCTTGTGATCACTGAATACAGCAAACTTCATGCCAAACAGGTAATGCCTCCAAATCTTGAAAGCAAAAACAATGGCTGCCAACTCCAAGTCGTGAGTCGGGTAGTTCTCCTCATGAGGTTTCAACTGTCTTGACGCGTAAGCAACCGCTTTCCCTTTCTGCATCAGCACACAGCCAAGTCCTTTACCAGAGGCATCGCAGTACAACTCGAATTGTTCCGCAGGATCAGGAAGGACTAACACAGGAGCAGTAGTCAGTCTCTCCTTCAACTCCTGGAAACACTCCTCACACTCATGTGTCCACACGAATGGAGTCTCCTTTCGGGTAAGGCGAGTCATCGGTAGTACCATCTTGGAAAATCCTTCTATGAATCTCCGATAGTAACCTGCCAGACCCAAGAAGCTTCTCACTTCTGTAACCGTCTTGGGCCTCTCCCAATCCATCACGGCCTCAATCTTGTTAGGATCAACTGCAACTCCATTAGCAGAAATCACATGACCCAGAAATTTCACCGCCTTGAGCCAAAACTCGCATTTTGACGGCTTCGCATAGAGCTTCTTCTCTTTTAGCACTTGCAACACAATCTTCAAGTGCTCGGTATGCTCCTCCTCCGTCTTGGAGTAGATCAAGATGTCGTCAATGAAGACGATCACAAACTGATCCAGGTACGGCTGGAAGATTCTGTTCATGTAGTCCATGAACACTGCGGGTGCATTGGTGAGTCCAAACGGGATCACCAAGTACTCGTAGTGCCCGTACCTCGAGCGAAATGCTGTCTTTGGGACATCCTCCGGCTTTACCCGTATCTGATGATAACCGGACCGGAGATCAATCTTGGAATACACACAAGCACCCCTGAGCTGATCCAGCAAATCATCAATGCGTGGAAGAGGATACTTGTTCTTGATTGTCACCTTGTTCAATTGTCTGTAGTCGGTGCACAACCGCATGGTCCCATCTTTCTTTTTCACAAATATGACCGGTGCTCCCCAGGGAGACACACTCGGCCGAATAAAATCTTTTGCTGAAAGCTCCTCGATATGCTTCTTCAGCTCCGCCAACTCTGGTGGCGACATCCGGTATGGAGCCAACGATATAGGCCCCACACCAGGCAATAAGTCAATGGAGAACTCTATCTCCCTCTGTGGTGGAAACTCAGGAATCTCCTCAGGAAACACCTCGAGGAATTCCTTCACCACAGGAATGCCAGTGAGATCCTCCTGTGTCCCACTCACCAAACCTCCCAACATGACATAGCCAAATGCCCCTGCTCTCAAGGCCCTCCTCGCCTGCAGGACTGAAATGAACGGTGAGGAACTGGCTGTGGACCCACCCGGAGACATCACCACTTTCTTGGCACAACAGTCAATCATTGCACAGTTTCTGGACAACCAATCCATGCCCAGAATAATTTGAAGGTTGGCCATCGGTAATCCTATCAGATCTACCAAGAAGTCACGGCCATCCCACTGAAACGCTACATCGCGATGAACAGTGGAGGTCAAACATTTTTCTCCGGTGGCGGTGGTAACCCGCATCGGTGGAGAAAGCACATCACTGGGCAACTCAAGCCCCACAGCAATAGGGGTAGCAACAAAAGAGTGCGTTGCCCCGGAATCAAATAAAACATCAATAGCTGATCCACCAATGGTAACAGTACCTCTGACCAGGTTCGGAGCTCTGTCCGACTGCTGACGATCAAGTGTGTAGACTCGTCCGGTGGTAGGTGGCACGGCTGGTGCCCCAGTAGGAACCATCTGCAATGGCACAGCCTGCACTGCAGCAACTCTCGCCGTCGGGCAATCTCTCGAGTAGTGGCCCTCCTTGCCACACTGGAAGCAAATCAGCTGACCGGTAGAGCACGGCCCAAAATGTGACTTCCCGCATCCAGAACATCTGGGAGCAGGAGGTCTAGCGGCGTTCCCTGAAGCAGCAGTCTTCCTGAACTGATTTGGCGCTTGCTTAGCCGCCAATGGTGGTTTACCCTTGCCCTTGTTGGCAAATTTCTTGTTCTTCCAGGGAGTAGAACCACCAGCGCTCTGTGGCACCTCAACCTTGGCCCTCTTGGCCTGACTCGCCTGGCAGTAGTCCTCGATGTCGCGGCACTGCTGCACCAACGCTCCGAAGTCTCTCGAAGCAGAACCAGCGAGATGTCCAGCAATATCCTCATTAAGTCCCCTCCGGAACTTGGCCGCCAAGAATGTAGGAGTAGGCCTCGCCATGCGAAAATGAGAGAACTTGACCAGTTCATTAAACTTGGCCAGGTACTCGTCGACAGACAACGAGCCCTGCACCAACCGGTCAAACTCCCCCTGCTTCCTCTCCTGTGAGTCATAAGGGAAGTACTGACCCAGGAAGCTCTCCTCGAAGAATGGCCATGTCATCACATGACCTTGCATCTCATAGACCTGAGACAGGTTGGTCCACCACTCATGGGCCTCGCCCTCCAGCATGTATGTGGCGAACAGCAGCTTCTGCGGATCGGTGCACTGCATGATCCGGAAAATCTTGTCCAGCGCCTGTAACCATCTGGCAGCAGCAATGGGATCATACGATCCGTCGAAGGTAGGTGGCTTATGCTTGCGGAAAGCATTCAGCCGGCGATCGATCTCGTCACGATCCTCAGCAAGAATGGGGATAGTCTGCATAGCCCCCGTCAAATGACTACCCTCGCCCATCTGGCTCTGGGTGTCCTCCTGTTGACTAGGCGGAGGTGGAGGCGGTGGCGGCGGTGGAGGTGGTGGAGGACCCTGGCCCGCAGCAGGACCGGCCCTCAGCTCCTCCAACATGACCCTCATCATCGTCATGTTGGCCATCCGGTTCTCCTCCAGAACCTCTGCCGTGGTTTGCCGGTTCGCATCTCTAATTGCGTCCAGCATTGCCCGGTTTGCCAGCCTCGTGGCTTCCTGGTCGGCTAGTCGGGCCGCCTGCATCTCAGCTAATGCAGCCAGGATAGGATCCGATTGATCCTCGCTCGTACTAGTATTCCTCCTTGGTGGCACCATGACTCTGCACAAGTTACACAAAGAATGAGTTGATCAGGCCCACGCCATGTGGTCACACATGCATTATCATAACACACACCAGTCAGAGAGAACACAAAGTAGACACGCAACGACTCTTCCTAAGTTATTGCAACACATACAGGCTTTTCCCTAGAAAGTGCTCTGATACCATAAAATGTAACAGCCCGTGTTAACCCGGATTGTTAACACATTATCATATTAAGCCACGCTTAATTAAAATGCGGAATAACTTTTTTTTCTTTAATTCAATTATGACGTCATTAACTTAACCAACTTGATTACTTAATCATTTTCATAAAAATACTGCCTGTATGTAAATTGCAAGACATCTAACTGGAATACCTCATATATAAATAATAGGTGAGTATCTAAAGCCACAGGTCTACACAAGTAGCCTGGGTCAAAATCCTGATACTTTAATTACAACATTAATTTAATAAGACGATAACAATCATGTGGCATGGACAAACCCCATACTCACCAAATAAGGCAACAATGCCCACAAATAGTCTCAACATAATCAGCATAATAAAAGCGGAAAACATAACAGCAAATCCAGCAAGACAGCATATCAGAATATCAGCTCAGCTCTGGCCTCCTGCCACCTGAGCCCTCAACATTACCTGATCCTGAAATAAGCGTCCCCAAACGTGGGGTGAGATCTCTAACAAGAAATCTCAGTAAGACAAGGGGTCCTCAAGGAGTCTCCACCCCAAGCTCACTTACATGTGTAATATAAGTTCTAAAAACAGTATTACAGTATAAGTTCCAAAACTATGCGATGCAGCAATTAATCATGTCATGTGTGCATATCAAATCTACTGGCCAGAGAAATGTAGGAATACGTCTATGCCTACATGAGTACCAGGACGCTACCTGTACCTCACCACAGCCTCACCATCTTGTATGTACTACATACTCAGGCTTACCGTATAGGTGGACACCACATGCATATCATAATAGCTCATTACATATAACAGCTCAACAGCATTTCAAAATAATCAAAGCATGTAACACAGCATGCATAAACCCATCCCCATGGGACATGGTGGAACATCAAAATGGCTAAACCGAGGACACGAAAGCTTACCTTGCAAGCTAGCTATCCAAGCCAAGAGTCCAACCACTCACAAGTCCACAACAGCAGTATCACAATCTGATATGGACCAATAATACATTAATAATCATGCATCACAAGCATACAACTTAAAGACTACGCCTTTCTTTTACGTTTTACGTCTCAAGGCTTTCAACAAAGCCATAAGCCCTTAATCACATGATTCTGACTTAGTTCATTTATTACAGAAGTTCAACTTCCTTAAACTAGGGTCCACACACACCCAATAGCTTACTGTTCATACAGTACAGCTACTGCCTGCGCAGAACCCAGGATATCCGGATATCAGAAGGGGCATATCCGGATATGTCATATCCGGATATCACACTGGACATATCCGGATATGTCATATCCGGATACCCAGATCCCATATCCGGATATCAATATCCGGATACCATATCCGGATACTGATATCCGGATATCTGTTCGACGAATATCCGGATATCTCACGACAGAATGCAGTTTCTGCATTTCGTGAATATCCATCCCAAAGGTCCAACTTTTAACACATGTACACGTTAAAGCATGCATCTTTAGTTCATTTTAGGTTCATATACCATATACCCTCTTGTTTACTCATTAAACATGGTCAAGACATCAACTTTAAGCATTATAAACCCATGATCATAGTGAGGTAACTTACCAAAGTTCAAAACAGAGGCAAGGTGTGCTCTTGGAGCTCTCCCAAGGTTCCTCACACTCAGCCTAAGTAGGAGCACGAAAATGGCACACCAAGGTGGGTTCTTGCACCACAAGGTGGCACTTTGAAGCTCACAATGACTACCACAAGGTAGCCATCACTAAAGCTTCAAGTTCAGCTCACTAACCTCACACACACAGCCTTCTCAACTCAGAAAAGGTTGCACCACCCTCACCCAAGACACACTCTAGTTGCTTGGAAGGAGGAATGGTGGAGAAAGAAGAAGAGAAGAAGAAGAAGGCAAGGAAACACCAAGAATGGAGGTGCAAGG
>JAVKPL010011095.1:0-11695 GCA_032173675.1 Gastrolobium villosum | reverse complement strand
AAATATGTCCAAATCTTTATTTCCTTCAACACTCAGAGTGTCTGTCATGTGCCTCTGATTCCTTCAACACATCAGCACTTGATCTTATCACTGAGCCTTCTTGCGAATCATCATTTGAACCAGTTCTCAATTCCAACAGGCAGTCACATACATCTCTCAACAGTTTCACAACAGAAAAATTTGGGTCAGTGATTTGATATGATTGCAAACATTTAGCCTCCATCATTTCTAGAAGTTGTTCTCGATTAGGCATTTGAAAATCTGGTCCCAAAAGAGCTGAGTTGCAGCTCAGAGAAATTTTTACCTCTTCCAGAGTTGATGAGGCTATCTCTACATTTGAAGTCACTTTTTCATTTGTGGATGGAGGAATATTTTCATCTGCATGTCCTTCATCTCTACTTTGTGATGATGCCACAGTGACATGGCCATCTTGCTTTCCAGCTGCACCATTCTTCATTGATGAGACCCTTACACTTTCTGATTCTTCAAAAAAAAATTAAAAAAAAAATCATTAATCAATCTATTTATGAAAATGAAAGTTTGTTGGCAACACAATAACTAAAAGAAAAATAGTAACACAATAATTAAAAGAAAAATAAATGACACAAAAGTGACATTTTCTTTGGTTTTAGACAATGATAAGACCAATTCAGATGTGTATATACAAAATTTCAGTACTTTTGTAGTACTGAACACTCCCTACATAACCCACTACAATTAGAAAAATATAACTCACCTAACTGTATTTAGTCCACCGACAGCTTTAATGTTAATATCACACAAGTCCCACTTATTTCTAATTTTATTAAAGGAGCACGTACCACGCAAGTCCTGAAAATTTACTCTACATATGCAAGCAATGACCAACATAGAGCATCTTATGACAAACTTTCTGGAAACACAAAAATCAGTATAGACTTGTATATTGCATATGCCAATTAGAGCATATGGTGAGGCCACAGTGCCTCACTTCTACCAGTTGACAACTAACGTGATCCAATTATGCAAACACCATAAGAAAGATGCTGGCATTTTAAGGGGTAAAAAGAAACAATACTCAGGTTCAGTTTAACTAAAAAAAAAATTATAGCCAAAGCAAAATTTATACATTGACTTCTTACTTCTTTTCAGGCACTGTGGCATTAAAGATTTTTCCTGTATTTTACTAAAAAAATATTTCCATCTAATCCACAATACTACCAAGCAAATACGGCACTAAATATTGAATTCATCAAAAGTTGACCATGCTTGGACTGTAGTTTGCAAACCCCAAACCTCAAGGTTTGGGGTGTGCAAACTGAGTTTCATCCACTTATAACATGTTTGGCAAAACCACGGCTGGATTGTGTTTGAACACGTCTTCAGGTATCAATCAATGGTTTGTAAGGCAGTAACAAAAATTGTTTCTTTTCTGATGGGTAAAACCATGGTTTACAAACTATAAACCAAACAAGCCAGTTACAACTAAGATGCCATGCCACTAAAAACGAAAGGTAGACAAAATGCATGAAACTTGTCATCGAGGAAAAGTCCATTGAATACCTGGAGGAATCACTGCAATGGGAGGGGGAACCTCATAATCAGGCAATTCATCAATAGGCTCATCCTTGGGTATGATCAGCGTATGAATACCAGGCATTCTGTTGTTTGGCAACAGAAACTTTCCAGTTTCAACTTTTGGTTCTTTTAGATGGTCCTGAAGGGGATGCTCTTTCAGACATAAATCTTCTTTTCCTGCCGGTAACTTGTGAGGATGCAGGATGCTCTCCCCTGTCAACAATACCATCTCGTGTTGGAATTGGGAGTGCTTCAATCCTCCAATTTCCATCGGACGAGAATATTATCTTTTGAGACTGCTGTCTAGAACGACTCTCGGATGATGTGTTGTCTTCTAATTTTGGCTTTTTTAATGGAGGGGTAGCTGAGCTGGGGGCACTATTAGTCGGAGGATGCAAAGGCTGACTCTCTTGACCTCTTAAATGCAACCTTTTCCTTTTCAAATGTCGGGCTTCTTCAACATGCATCTGTTCTTCGTCGCCCTCCATCTCTTCTTCCTGGTTGTTTGGAAAGGCAGAAGTCATTTCAGCAGCTATAGACATTGAAAAAAGAAAGAAAGAAAGAAAGAAAGAAAGGCTGATTAACTCAGCCAACAAAAAATTATATGTGAGTATTATGTACATCAACTTTCTTGGTTTTCTTTTTCTGTTCTGGCACCTGTTAAATTATATCAGATAATCAAGTAAGTATTCAAAAGAGACACTCCGGGGAAAAAGGAAAAAGATAGAGAATAAAGTGGGAAATGCACCTTGTTTTCATCATCCTCAAATATAGCATCTGCCAGAGTTCTATAGTTCTCTTGCTCAATGAATTCCCAATTCATATCGTACAACTTCAGGAGTTTCTTTAATACTGGTTTCACTCTCCATTCACCAATCCCAATAACTGACATTGCACGGTAGGCCGCTACCACTCTTGGATGGGGTGCCATTTCTAATCAGCGAAGAGTTACTTTCACTATAGGCTCCCAAGTGTAAAACGCCCCTAACTTTCAAAGATTTCTGCGATGGGAAATACAATATATGATTTATGAGCAATTAAGCTACAAAACCTAAACATTGAAATATCAGTCACCCAAATTTTCAATAACAAAGCATATAAACCAAAATTCAGACAGACAACGATTAACAAAAGAAATTAAATGACAAAAAAAAAGCTTCCTATTTTGACATATAGATGTAATATCTTATTCCATCATCCTTTGTAAGAAAACTTTTTTGTAAGTAGTAGAATATAACCCTTCCTAGGCATTTTTGTTTACAATAAACTATCCAACAGCATCAATGAGTCAAAACTTGTCCATCATCATACTCTTTCTAGACTTAAAATTCAAAGCGAAAAACAAACAACATTAGATAGATAAATTTACAGCTGAATAGTTAGGGTAACAACTGCTCATATCATCTGGTGCATTTAGAAAGAGCTAAGACAAAGGAACAACGGGTGATTCAGGCTCCTCAAGCAATACGCGTTGAGTAAAAAGACAAAGCTTAGAAATTTAAGAGCTATAACTATAAGACACACACTCATTTCCCTGAGTGAAGTGAGTGAATGAACCCACAATTACACATAGAAATTTCCTAAAGTTAAGCTTTGAAAAATGATCACAGAACATGAATTTTTTACATGCGCTAGCAAGGAAAGTGAAAACCTCAAGAAGAACATGCAACGGAAAATTTGCACACAACATTGATCTTCCCCACCCAAAACCTGGAATCGACCCCAAACCACATTGAAAAAAATTAAAAAAAAACACACACACACACAGACAGACAACATATTTCACAGTAAAAAAAGAAAAATAAAAAAAGTTTGGACCTTGGAAAAAGCATAGGAAGAATACCTCAGAGAGAGAACAATATACTGAGGAAGCGTCACCAGCAAAACGATTTCAGGAGACCAACAACAGTGGAGAGAAATAACAAAAATCAGAAAAACACTGCGGTGAAGTATGGATTGTCTTGGGATAATTTCTAAGAGAGAGAGAGCATCATCTATAAGAGACCACACGTCTATAAAACTTAAGTACTTTCGCACGTTCTCTTGATCTACATCGAAGACTATTTATAAGCTATAAAATTGACCAAAATAACTTCAGATATAACACCCTCATTACTTTATAACTGATATAACTGACTCATTACTTTATAACTGACATAACTGATTCATTAATATTTTAATTGACGTAACTGACTCATTAATAAAAAAACGGACATTTAAAATTTATCCCAACAATCAACGGTTATAATTTATTCGGAATTACACTTATTAATTAATCATTAATTGCCAATAAATGATAACCGTTGATTGGCGGAAATCAACGATTAGGATTTGATGTCAAATTTCAAAGTTTGACACCGGTATCAATGGATCCTATATATATGGGTAAAGTGTGTGTCATTTTAAAGGAGGTAAAATTATGTCATTTTAAGAGAGAGATAGATAAAAGAGGAGAGAGAGTTGACAAAAAAAAATATGTGGGTCCCACCTCTTTGTGAGAGTGAAAGGATATAAGTTGTGTCATTTAAAAGGATAAATACTTTTCCCTATATATATTTCATAACTCATAATCTTACATCAATCATATACCAAATCAAATCAATGATATTTGAGATTAAATATATCAGTAATTAATTAGGCCATATAACTTGGGATAGGATATTTTTACAATCAAATAATGTTACTACCAATGTTACGACCACATCTTAACCCTTGATTTCCGCCGATCAACGGTTATCATTTATTGCGAATTAGTAATTATTTAATAAGTTTGATTTGAAAAATGATAACCGTTGATTGGCGGAAATCAACGGTTAAGATGTGGCCGTAACATTGGTAGTAACATTATTTGGTTGTCACAATATCCTATCCCATATAACATTTAAATATTAGAAATATTAATAATCAATTATAATATTAAAAGGATTTTGTTATAATTATAATATTAAGATTCTTGATAATAAGGGTTCGTTTTTTGTGCAGTTACTACATATAAGTAATCTGCAATAAACCACTAGGGTTAGCCAAATGGTGTGGGGTGTGTGTAGTATAGGGTGTTGTGCTCAATTCCTTGTAACCTCCAAAAAAAAATCTACAAGGAAAGCGAAAACCTCAAGAAGAACATGCACTGAAAAATTTGCACACAACATTGATCTTCCCCACCCAAAACCTGGAATCGACCCCAAACCACATTGAAAAAAATAAAAAATAAAAAACACACACCCACAGACCGACAACATATTTCACAGTAAAAAAATGAAAAATAAAAAAAGTTTGGACCTCGAAAAAAGATTAGCTCAACATATCTACATCCTAAAATTCACACAAAACCTAGATCTCATAAATGCAATAAATCATCCATCAAATTCGTAATATAAGAGCCTGTGTATTCGTTAACGGCCTTGGTTCCCTCATAAACGGCGTGTTTAGCCAATTTACCGGGAAGCAACAATGGCACCGCCGTATGGATCTCCCTCGATGTCATGGTTGGCTTCTTTTTGTAGCGAGCCGAACGCGATGTGTAAGAACCCACACCGCTAATTAAGGTAATTAGCGAATTAATTTTGATAATTAGGAAATAATTTCATAATTGACCCTAATAATTATTAATGGGCGTATGGAAAGTCGCCTTTAAAAAAGACAAATACCGGTTCTGCTCTCCCTCGATGTCATGGTTGGCTTCTAATTACTAGAATATTATGTAGCGAGCCGAACGCGATGCCTCCTGAGCGAACTTCTCCAAGATATCGTTGATGAAGCTGTTCCATCCCCAATGGTGGGGGAAATGTCCTGTGTGTGTACCGAATGTTTATGGTAGTCATTGTGCTCTTGTGGTGAAATGTCCATTTTCAGGGTGAACCTGCTTCAGCACCTCCAAGATGTAATCATTGTAACTTTCAACGCTCTGAAAAATTTAAAAAGTTGAACCTTGTCTTCTTGTCGCTGCCACCTTCCTTCTACAGAATCTTCTTCACATCGGCCTTAATGGTTTTTCTCTGCCTTTCCTGGATCCATGGCTGGAAATTCAACTTCGAGATTCTTCGTGTTGATCCTCAAAAAAGAATTACAACTGCATGTTGGATGAAGCGAAACTGCATTCGCGCGAGCGAGTGTATGGTATATCAAAATAGAAAGAATGCGATGTGTGATGAACTTTCAATCAGAAAGTCAGAAAAATATATGTAGTTACTACTTGTATAGCTTGGACTTGCCAGCTTGCAAGGTAAGCTTTCGTGTGTGATCGAGCCATTTTGATGTTCCACCATGTCCCAATGGGTTTATGCATGCTGTGTTACATCGTGGTGTCCACGCGTTTCACTACAATTATGGTGTTTTTTTTTAATCAATTTTTCTCTATTTCAATTGGCATCCAATTAAACAAAGCAAAACCAACATGTAATGGGCTTTTTCTTTGGCTTGTTCTTTTCAAAAAGCCCAAAAACCTGTTTTCCGCTTTTAATATTATGTTGAGACTATTTGTTGGGCATTGTTGCCTTATTTGGTGAGCAAGCCACAATTAATGTATCAGGATCACCCAAGCAAAACAATTGTCTGGTTGGAAATCACAAATCAATTTTTATGATTAAGTAATCAAGACCATGACCTTGGACCATGGAAAAAGCATGAAAGAGTTACTCAGGGGGAAAGCCATGTCAGGGTGAACCTGCTTCAGCATGTCCAAGATGTAATCATTGTAACTTTCAACGCTCTTCTTCTTCTTGTCGCTGCCACCTTCCTTCGAGATCTTCTTCTCGGCCTTCGGGTTTTTCTCTGCCTTTCCTGGATTCATGGATGAACTTCGAGATTCTTCTGTTGATCAGGCCAAAAAGAGCGTTCGCGCGATAGAAAAATATATGTATTATATATAAATTCGCAAACTTTCAATTATGGTGTTTTTTTTTAATCATTTTTATTCAATGCCTTACCACGTAATGGGCTTTTTCTTGGGCCTTGGCTTGTTCTTCTTTCAAAGCCCAAAAACAAAGCAAAACAAAACAATTGTCTGGAAATCACCATGACCTTGGACCATGGAAAAAGCAGAGGAAGAGTTACTCAGAGTGAGAAAGCAATGTCATGAGGAAGCTTCACCAATCACCAGCTAAACGAGTTTCAGGAGTGATACGGAGAGAAATAAGAAAAAAAAATCATCAATGCCCTGTGGTTACTTTTGAAATCACTTTGGTCCATGTGTTCTTTCATCACATACACATATATATATATATATATATATATATATATATTGCAGGTTATATTTCCAAACTTTTTTGTTTACAAATTACATTATGTTCTCCGCAAAAATATAGTGTAATTTGTAAAAAAATTCAAAAAATTTATAAATGGATCATGTCCCTATATATATATATATATATGTAAAAGGGTATTTTTGTATCACATATATCCTGGAGTTTTTTTTTATTAAGCACAAATACGTATGTGATAAAAAAACACACGAATATAGATGAATATGAAACATATCAAAGGAATATTGATGAATTTTTCTAAAAAAATAAACCATTGTAGTGAATAAAATAAGGGTTTGCTTTTTCTATTAGATAGCTTATCTACATTGAGACCAAAACGACGTTATTTTGAGGTGGAAATTGAAATATTTTTGCAATTATATTTTGTTTTGGGTTATAATAGTCTTTTTTAATATAATTTTTTAACATAAAACAACGTCATTTTGGGAATAAATGTAAATAATTTATCTACGTTTACGATAGAAACATTAAAGCCGTAAAATAAAAGAAACAAAAAAAGAAAAAGAAAAAGAAAGTTAAGAGTATATACAGTAGAAGAAAAGTTTCTTACATTTCCGAGGGGAAAATAGGGCACAATAGTTAACTCTATAGCAGTATAGCTTTCAGTTTCACCTTCCCTATTTTTATTATTATTATTAGAGGAAGAAAAAAATGGTATGTGTTAAAACGCAAGTAAAAACGGTCCTTCGTAAAAATTGATAAAAATGCTGCGTTTTATTATTTTGACCATTTTTAAAAACGCCGCGTTTTAAAACGTAAAAGCGATAAAAACTTATGTTTTTACCGTTTTGACCATTTTTATTTAAAACGAAATTAAAAAAAAATTATGAAAAAAGAAATTAAAGAAAAACCCAACTTTTTCGTTTCCTTCAAATCATATGCACAGAACTAATTCAACCCAAAAGCTTAAGCTGGTGGGTGAGGGTTTTTTAATGGTTTATATTATTCTCTAACACGCCCCCTCACACGAGAGTCCATTGGGCTTGAAGGGTGGATAATGCACAGGCCCACCTACCTGTGCGAATAGAGAAATTCCACTTGACAGAAAGTGGGGGGTGGCGAGGATCGAACCCGGAACACAAGACTCTGATACCATGTAAAGAACCTTGGGATACACCACCCCAAAATCTTTTTGAATATTTTTGTTTATAATTATGTCTTATAAAGCTGCAATTCTATTATAAGTTATGTTATGAGAATCATTTTGTGTTTTTGGGTCATTGTGTGCATTGAAAAAGGTGAAATTATATCCTCATGAGTGATGATCCAAAATCTGCAGAGTGTATGAAGCAGTTAGAGCATATTGGTTATCCATTACTTGTTCGTTATCACTATTTATAATTTTAATATTTGGTTATCAAAAATAATTTTCCTTTTTAGATAGATAAGTGGCTCAACACATATGTTCATTATGTGATATTATTTTTACATGCATATATATAATTTTGTATCTTGACCTTAAGTATTAGAAAGTAGAAACTTTACGTTTCGTGATGTTTCTACGTTTTACGTTTCTATCACCCATTTCCGTTTCTACGTAAAGATTCGAGTTTGACAACATTGCTAATATGATCTCGTTTTTTGTTCTTTATAAAAAAAATACTTATATTACTCATTTTTTAGGAATTAAATTAGATCTTTATTAAATTTCTGATGATCATATTTTTAAAGAACTAGAATTGTTTAGAGAACAAAATTTGATCTTTTTCTGTAGGAGACGAAAGTGTGAATCGTGTTTTTTTGTTAAGACCCAAAATGGGCTTTATTCTTATTATTATTATTTTCACCTATTTTCCCCTTTTTGGTATCCATTTTTTTGTGATTTTTTTTTAAATAGTTTTAGTTTTTATTTTTATTTTTTACGAAGACCTTAACAAATGAGTTTTTTTTTCTTCTGAAAATCTATTTTTCTTTTAAATAGATTTCAAACAAGCTCTAAAGTTTCTCAAGAAAAAAAAATAAAGGGAATCAAGGGTGAGGAATGTTAACACTTTTTTTTTTTTTGGTAATCAAGAATGTTAACACTTTTACTGTTGTACACTTGAGTAAAGTGCAAAACCCTTCGTCTATCAAAAAAAAATGCAAAACCATTTCAAAATAATGATTTTCACACAGGTTTATATCTAATCTGTAACATCCCAAATATAATAACAATAATAATAATAATATTTAAAAAAAAAATCTTGGACCTCAAGCTTTTTTTGTTCTGCTTTCGTTCTGTGGAGTTCAAAATGGTAAAAAAGAAATCTACTTCAGCTCTAGGTACTTTAGATAGGCAGGATTAAAGGGGGGAAAATAAGCTAAACTAAAAAAAAAATTATATTTACTTCACTTCGATTTTGGTTCAATATTTGTTTTAATGGAAAAGTATATGATAGAACCAATTTCTATCAAAGAGACAGAGAAGAAGAAAAGATGAGAATTGAGAAAGAAAACTCTTGTAATTTTTATTCAATGCCTTTGTTACACTCCTGTTATCACTTTTATACACAATGGCTAACAGAAACTAAAAGAATACAAACATGCACCACATGGTGATGTAACAGAATTGTAACTAACTAATCTTATCCCAACTGACTCTACTGATCAAATCTCTTTGGCTTCCTAATCGATCTTCTGATTCTTCTATCTGCAATGGACCTCTCCAATTCTTCTTCATTTGGCTCAAACAATTCTGTTGCACTATTATGCAACTCTGCTTCTGTTTCTTTGTCCTCAACTGTCGTTGCTATTGTTTCACTTGGGCCACGGTCATTGAGCTCTTCTGATGGGCTAGAGCATATTGGATCCGTATCAATACCTTCCCCATTAAAATCAACCTTGTCCTCAAGGTTGAAATCAGGAAATTGCTCAGAAATTTCATCACGAAATTCCCAAGTTGCTCCTTCTGGTGGCATGCCCTTCCATAAGATGCGAACTTGTTGTACTGAGGTGTCTCTAACTTGTATAACACGGGTAGCCAACACCTGGGAGGGCTCCAAAACTGGTAATCCTCCTTGGAAACACTCAGGTAGCGAACAAGGAGGGATATTATGGTCTCCTTTATATGGTTTCAATAATGAAACGTGAAATGTATGATGAATACGTGCTTGTGGTGGTAATGCAAGTTTATAAGCAACCTGTCCCACACGTTTGAGTATCTCAAAGGGACCAAAATAACGCCTGGCCAACTTATGTGACAACCGATTAGCCACTGAAGATTGCCTGTAATGCTGTAACTGAACCCAGACAAATTCCCCCACTTTGTAACAAATGTCCCTTCTATGCTTATCTGCATTGCGCTTCATGGTGGCTTGTGAATGCAACAAGTTCTCCTTCAGCTGTTGCAGGATAGCTTGTCTCATGTGAAATTTTTATTATTATTTTGGAGAAAGAAAAGATCTCCCGTGCGCACCTACAGAGAGGAAAAGAGAGCAAAAACCTCCATTTTCCATTTCCTTCTCATTTCTTTGTTTCTCCACCGAATCGCTTGGTTTTGGTGTTGAAATCTATCGTAAACAACCTTCCAAAGCCATTGGTAGCATCTAGAAGCCTTGAATCCATCTCTTTGGCCGCGTTTCAAGCAAACTCAGATCCGACCCATGTATGATTTTTGAGATTTCTTGGGGTTTTGAGCTTCAAATGGTTTAGTGAAGCCTTGGTGGTGATCATACTACTCATTGTAAGTATATTTGTGGTCTCTTTATAGTTGATTCCATAGATCTATGAATATGTGTTCAAAGCTTTGATTTTAGATGTGTGATGATAGAGAGCCCAAATGCAAAAATGCTATTAGATGAAAAGGCCTTAGAATCATGTTTGTAAGCTAGAAATGCTATGTTAAATTTTGGTGAAAAATATGGATTTGTAACTTAGGCAAAATTTGAGGAATTTTGATGAAAAATGAGTTTTTGAGTAAATTGGATTTAATGATTGTTGTAGGGTGCCTCACACGGTTGGATTTGAGAAAAGTTGAATTGGAGCATACGTTTGGAACGGTGTTGCTCGTGCTAAGGTAAACTCTTGGAACTTGGGTTTAATCCCTAGTGAGCTCCACCACACCTAGAGGAAGGTAGTGGTTGGATGATGTAGTGATGACATGATGTGTTTGTGTGCTTGTATGCATATTGCTTGTATTGTGTGAAAATTGTGTGGTCGCTGATCAGTTGACAAGTGGAGTTTGGTCATCCGCTGGATTCATCCTTGTGAGAATGCCAGTCGGGTTTTGCCGTGGAGTCGACTCTGGGAGCGGCGCCAGGATGATCCAAACGTGGGACGTCCGCCGGATAGGGCTCATGAGGAGTTCCGGTTGGGTATTGCCATGGAGTCGTCTCAACCATGGGAGAGGCGCCAGGACTGTCCAGGGAGTTATATGATGGAGTCCTTGAACACGAATCCATGAGTGGATGTTCTTGGGTGTCTCCAGGAGGATGGTGATATTGTTTTACTTGCATGCCATATTATGTCATTTTGATACATTTTAGTGAGCCATGGAGTGGAGAGAGCCTCTAGCTCCATTGGTTTACTGAGATATATCCGTATATCTCACCCCGTGTTTGGGGGACCACATTTCAGGTCACTATGAGCCGGGAGGAGCTTCGGGCAAGAAGCCCGTATAGTGGACGTTGGATGGGCATGCGGTGCATTGGATTGCATGGCTTTTTGGAGGAGTTTATGGAGTGCACATAGCATACCATTAGTATTTTGAGACTTAGGTCATGAACATATTGCATGATGTTATTTTCCATGCTTTTGTTAGTGTTCATGGTCATATGCTAAGTCTTGTTACGTTTTATTATTCATGGCTTGGATAACTGTATATTTTGAGTGAGCATGGGACTTGTCCATTGCCACATTCATAGCCTTGAAGTCTTGATGTGTAAGGATGTAAAAATGGT
>JAVKPL010011094.1:0-11762 GCA_032173675.1 Gastrolobium villosum | reverse complement strand
TGGTGTTGGTTACTGATTAGTTAGTGTATTGCTGAGGTTTAGCATGGAAGGGTCCAAAAGGAATTTCTTCCTGTCAGTCATGGGGTACACCTATCAAGGGCTATGTGTCCTTAAGTCATAGCCTGAGAAGGATCGCATGAGTGGAATTCCATACGCTTCGGCTACTGGATCCATCATGTATGCCATGATATGTACGAGACCAGATGTCTTATATGCTTTAAGCATTATGAGAAGATACCAGTCTGACCCTGGAGAGGGTCACTGGACGGCAGTCAAAACCATCCTTAAATACTTAAGAAAAACTAAGGATGTGTTTCTGGTCTATGGTGGGGTTAATGAGTTAACAGTGAAAGGGTTCACTGATGCCAGCTTTCAGAGTGACAAAGATGACTGCATGTCACAGTCAGGGTTCGTATTCACCTTAAATGGTGGGGCTGTTAGCATATGGGTGTCCTAGAGACAATCTTTTGATAAATAAAGAACACTAGATGTAGAACTTTGTTTGTCGCAAATAAATGAAAGCACTATTTATTCGGTTTCATATTGTGTCTCGATATTACTGTTAATATCATATGAATGAACTGGATAAACCCCATGGAATAGAATAGGTATCTCTTGAGTATCTGTGATGAGATCACGATCATGAGGATTCAAGGATATTGCATGTCTATTCCTAATTATATGTTCTAGTCTAGAGACACTGAGTTTGGGGATCAGTGATCTCGAGTAAGACTAGTATGACTTATCTACTTGTATATAGATACAAGGTAAAGACCTCATGAGCTGCAGATATGGAGATATCTTAGCTAAAGTCGTGGGTGGACCTATAAGAGTATAGCTCGCATTACAACAGACCCAAAAAGAGACTCTATGAGGAAATCTCACAGATAGTGTCATTAGAGTAATCTCTTTATGTTTGGGTATGTCTTTTCTTAGACCAGAAGTTATTACCTAGACCATGTTCTTGAAGGCATGTTTTGATTGTATGCCTCGTCTGCCTGAAACATGGAGACTCATAGGTATACTGTTGGGCGTGTCCTTAAAGGGCACAGGGCTAGGGTAATAAGCTGAAGGAATTCGTCAAATCTCTGTGAGAGATTAGGTTATCTGTAAACCGGAGACATCGGGATGACATTTACAGGGACTCGGGAATCTATGCATAGTAAAAGAGATCATGAGATGATCTGCCTTTAGAGTCAGTAAATTGAAGATTCCCTATTTCGAATAAAGCTTACCCTAAACCGCAGGGGTTGATACATTTCCTTACCCTAGGTTAATGGGAAGATAACCGAGATGAAGGGAAATACATACGGTAACCAAATATGTGCAATAGGATGATCAAGTCATTAATCTGACTAGTTCTGGGGCAACAAAGCATTGCTAGTGCTCTGTGTTGTCATTAATTGGGTTGTGAGCTTGTTGGGCCCAAGCCCAGTTATGTCAGAAGCTAAGTTGGACTTAATGGGTCACACACTAACACCTTGTAGTCATGATGGACTAGCTTTAAAGGTATTGGGCCTAATAATGGTTGTAGCCCAAGAAGCTGTTTGGAAGCCCACCTAAATGGGTGGGTGGTGCATGGAGCTTAGTAATGGGCTTGGATAGTCCAAGCCATTACTAATTAATTTAATTAGTTAAATTAATAATCAAATATTTGAATTTCGAATTTTGAATTTGAATTTTGAATTTTGAAATTTGAATTTGGAATTTGAATTTCGAAATTCGAATTTTGAATTTGAAATTTGAAATTTGAATTTTGAAATTTGAATTTTGAAATTCGAATTTTGATTTTGAAATTTGAAATTTTGAATTTTGAATTTTGAAATTTGAAATTTTGAATTTTGAATTTTGAATTTGAATGTTTGAACGTTTGAATTCAAGTGTTTGAATTCGAATTTGAATTGGTTTTGAAAAGTTGTTTCATAACAAAAGGATAAGACAGGATCTTATTGGAGCATATTCCTTGGATCAAGAAGCATCTTTGGAGCACTTCCTTGGCTGTTTGGTGCGCAAGTTTAAGTGATAAGGATGACATCTTATCACTTAAAACAAAGCTCCATTCAGATTTGGTGGTTGAGGGAATCAGTGGGTGAGTTGATTCAAATTTTGAATGCAACTACTCAATATATTTGGACCCCTTCTAGGGCTGAATTATGCGCATGAAAAGTATATACTATATGATAGTTTATGAATTTAAGTTTAAATTATTTTGAACTTAATTTCATGTGGATAAGATTGGAGGTTGTTGGCAAAATTGGTTTTGCAACAGCTCCACCTTATCCTCCCCTGTTCCATGCGCAAATTTCAAATGTGTTTGAAAGTTGGTTTTCATTTTGAATGAATTAAATTCCCTCTTCCTCTCATCAAGGTGTGCACATATATACAGGTTCCTCACCTTAGGGTTTTGTCAAGAAAACCTAGCCAACTCTCCTTCATATGATGCACCATTCTGTAGGGTAGTTCACTACGTCTTTCCAAACAGAATACCTAGGCTCCACCTTCACCACTTGTGCGCATAGCAAGCCTCACTGTGGTGTTCATCTGGTGGCTTTCAAGAAGGGATTCTTGCATCATTGATGAATGGTGGTGTGGATCACCATTAGAGGGTTTGAACCCTTCAAGCCTAACATCTGATCTCCCTGACTGATCAAGCCAAAAACAAGGTAACATCATGTTGTCTTAAAGCATGAACCTATGTGTGCATGTATGTTCCGCAGTAAAATTTTTTGTTTTTACACCTTACATGCATCGGCCTTCAAAGGCCAGTTTACTTTTAGGGGCAGTGTCTTGGAAGAGTTCCAAGCAGGATACAAAAGCAGATTCAATGACAGAAGCTGAATACATAGCTGCTTTAGAAGCGGCTTAAGAGGCCGTGTGGATCAAGAAGTTCATATCTGAACTAAAGGTGGTTCCAAGCATAGATGAGCCCATACAGTTGCTTTGCGAAAGCACTGGAGCCATTGCGTAGTCAAAGGAACCTAGGTCTCATCAAAGATCTAAACACGTGCTTCGCAGATATCACCTGATTAGAGTAATAAATGATAGGATGGATGCAAAGATAGATTATGTTCCCACAGATAAAAATCTGGCTGATTCTCTAACAAAGGCTGTTTCTCAGAGAAGACATGATAGTGATTATGAGGTTTTAGGTATACGACTTAGGTCTGATTAGCTCTAGGCCAAGTGAGAGCTTGTTAGTATATTGGTATCCTAGAGATAATCTTTTGATTAAATAAAGGACACTATATGTAGAACATTTTGTCGCAAATGAATAAAAGCACTCTTTATCCAGTTTCATATTATGTCTCGATATTATTATTAATATTTTATGAACAAACTGGATAAACCCCTTGGAATAGAACAGGTATCTCTTGAGTATCTATGATGAGATCACGATCATGAGGATTCAAGAATACCGCACGTTTATTCCTAATTTTATGTTCCTAGTCTAGAGACACTGAGAATAGGGATCAGTGATCTCGGGTAAGACTAGCACGACTTATCTACTTGTATATGGATACAAGGTAAAGACCTCATATGCTACAGATATGGAGATGTCTTAGCTAAAGTCGTGGGTGGAGCTATAAGGGTATAGCTCGCACTGAACAGACCCAAAAAGAGACTCTAAGAGGAAATCTCACAGATAGTATCATTAGAGTAGTCTCTTTATATTTGGGTATATGTTTCCTTAGACCAGAGGTTATTACTTAGACTGTGTTCTAGAAGGCATGCTTTGATTGTATGCCTCGTCTTCCTGACCCATAGAGACTCATAGGTATACTGTTGGGCGTATCCTGAAAGAGCACAGGGCTAGGGTGATAAGCTGAAGGAATTCATCAAATCTCTGTGAGAGATTAGGTTATCTGTAAATCGGAGAAATTGGGATGACATTTACAGGGACTCGAGAATCTATGCATAGTAAAAGAGATCATGAGATGATCTTCCTTTAGAGTCAGTAAATTGAAGATTCCCTATTTCGAATAAAGCTTACCCTAAATCATAGGGGTTGATACATTTCCTTACCCTAGGTTAATGGGAAGATAACCGAGACGAAGGGAAATACATACTGTAACCAAATATGTGTAATAGGGTGATCAAGTCATTAATCTGACTAGCTCTGGGGCAATAAAGCATTGCTAGTGCTCTGTGTTGTCATTAATTGGGTTATTGGCTTGTTGGGCCCAAGCCCATTTATGTCAGAGGCTATGTTGGACCTAATGGGTCACACGCTAGTCAAGAGTAGAGGCCTTGACAGTGGAGTTCTATGGATAGTTAATGAGGTTCCTAATCTAGGTTCTGGAAAAAGTAAAGGAGATGGGACCTTGAATATGCTGATGTCTGGCCAGGGTGCTCAGATTGATATGGACCTTGATTAGGTGACCATAGACCTGGGTGGGGCCAGAAACCTGAATAATAACTGATGGGGCAGCCCTTGGTGGTTGAGGTACGGTTACTTTGTATAGCTATTTTTATGAATCTTTGTTTTGGAATTGTAGAGGGGTGGGAAAAAAGAATTTCCTACTTTAATTAGGGATATTAAATATAGATTTAATATTAAAGTTTTGGCTTTGCTAGAAACTAGAAGTCAGGGGGACAAGGGGGAGAATGTTATTAGGAAGTTGGGGTTTCCTAAATTTTTCAAACAAGAAGCTGTGGGGTTTTTTGGAGGGATTTGGGTTTTATGGGATGATAGGGATGTTGAGGTGGAGATTATTCAAGCTCATGACCAGTATGTCCACACTAAAATCCAGTATTTGGGAGATAAGAAGTGGGATTTTGTCACTTTTGTCTATGGTAGCCCAAGGAGGACTGAGAGAGTTAGCCTTTGGGAGGAGCTTGAGATCTTGGCTGATGCAATTAACTCTTCTTGGATTTTACTTGGGGATTTTAATTCTGTTCTAAATGTATCTGAGAAGATTGGTGGAAAGGAGGTTTGTTGGAGGAGTATTCAGGAATTGAAGGATTGTACTAAGGTTTGTGGTTTAACTGATATTGGTCACAAGGGTCCAAGGTTCACCTGGAAAAGTGGAAAACTTCAAGAAAGACTTTATAGAGCCTTTGCCAATGAAGATTGGAACTTAAATTGGCCTGACAGAGTTTTAGGTCATCTTCCTTACTTCAATTGCGACCATAGACCAATTTTGCTGAGTTGTTGTCATAATTTGCATGGTAAGAAGAGTGTGAAGTAGTTTAAATTTCTTGCAGCCTGGTTAACAAATTCTGACTTTGGGAATATGGTTAAAAAATGTTGGGATAAGGATGTGGATTGGGTGACTGCTAGGAAGTAGTTTGGGGTGGAGGCTACTAAGTGGCATTAGGAGTTCTTTAGAGAAGAAATGAGGTAGAAACATCGCATTTATGCTAGAATTCAAGGGCTGGACCTGTAGCTCGAAGCCTGCTATGATAGGAACCTTGAAAGATTCCAAGAGGACTTATGGAGAGAGCTGGAAAAAATTCTGTTAAGGGAGGAATTAATTTGGTTCCAAAGATCAAGAGTGCAATGGTTAAAATTTGGGGACAGGAATTCAAAGTTCTTTCATTCATCCACTATTTCCAGAAGGAGATTTAATAAGGTGAGTGTTAATAAGAATGACTCAGGGGAATGGATTACTGAGGAGAAGGAAATGGTAGATATAGTTGTGAGCTACTTTGAGAAAATCTTTCTAGCAGAGGGTGAGGCTTATAAGGAATTTCCTATCAAAGGTGCCTTTCCTAAGATGTAGTGTTCTGAGTTGGCTAATCTGGCTAGTACTCCGAATGATGAGGAAATAAGGAGGACTGTTTTTAAAACTGGCAGGTATAAGGCAACAGGGCCAGATGGGCTGCATGCTGCTTTTTTCCAAACCCAATGGCACATAGTTGTAAGGTCTGTTTGTGACCTGGTTAAGAGCATCTTTGAAGAGCCTAGGAAGGTGCAGTTAATCAACAAGACCAATATTTGTTTGATTCCTAAGAAGGATAACCCGGAATGTACGAAGGAGTTCAGACCCATCAGCTTATGTAATGTGTCTTATAAAATTGTTACTAAGTTCATTGCTGAAAGATTGAGAAGTTTGATGCCTAATTGGGTTACTCCTAATCAATGTGCATTTGTGAAAGGAAGGCAGAGTGCTGATAATATTCTTATGGCCCAGGAGATTATTCACTCGATGAGAAGTAAAAATGGGAGCAAAGGGTGGATGATGATTAAAGTGGATTTAGATAAAGCCTATGATAGGCTTAGCTGGGAGTTCATCCATGAAACTCTTGAAGAGATGGGGATACCACCTGAGCTTATTTCTTTGATTTATAACTGTGTTAGCATCAATGAGTTTAACTTACTTTGGAATGGTCAGGCCACTAGGGATTTCAAACCTTCTTGTGGAATTAGACAAGGGAACCCCTTATCCCCTTATCTTTTTTTCCTTTGTGTGGAAAGGCTAGCTCAGTTGATTCAAGTAGCAAATGAGGTGAAAGCTTGGAAACCAATATCCTTGGGAAAGAAGGGTCCCCTTATTTCCCATTTATTTTTTGTTGATGATATTATTTTGTGTGCTGAAGCCTACATTGATCAAGCCCAGGTTATAAATCAGGTTCTGAAAGTGTTTACTGGGTGTTCTGGGCAGAGAATTAGTAAAGAAAAAACAAGGGTCTTTTTCTCAAGGAATGTAAGCCTTGGTAAAGCTAAAGAAGTTAGTGATTGCCTTGGCATTGGGAGTACTTCGAACTTGGGGAAATATTTGGGAGTGATGTTGAATCACTCTCGAGTGAATAGAAGCACCTTTGGAAATGTTATGGAGAGAGTTCAGAATAGATTGAATGCTTGGAGTGCAAAGTCCTTATCCTTAGCAGGAAAACTAACCTTTGCTAAATCAGTTTTGTTTGCTTTACCCTCTTATGCAATGCAAACTGCCTGGCTTCCTAAAGCTGTTTGTGAGGATATTGAGAAAAAAGCTCGTGGATTTATATGGGGCTCTTCAAAGGATAGGAGAGGTACTCACCTTGTCAAATGGGAGAAAATGTGCTCTGCTAAACAACAGGGTGGTGTTGGACTGAGGAATTTAAGGAAGTTCAATCAAGCTTTTGTCATGAAGGTGGGGTATGGTATGCTGGTGAATAAAGATGCTTTATGGGTCAGAGTTTTGAGGAATAAATACAAGCTAGAAGATGGTTTAACTCCTCAGATTTCGATCCCTGCTAATGCTAGTAATATTTGGAAGGGTATCTGCTCATCTTGGAGTAATATTTTGGAGGGGACTAGAATTTCAATTGGTAATGGGAGAAAAACTAAGCTCTGGTATGACAATTGGGTCCCTGGTGTTGGCAAGCTTATTGGTAGGAATATCACTCAATTCCTGAAGAAGATATGCTCTGGAATGTTGCATTCTATGTGAATCATGATGGAGATTGGGATTATGATAAAGTTAACAAGTATTTCCCTAATGATGTGTGTGAAGCTATAGTTAAGATTGAGCCACCAAAGGAGGAAGAAAGATATGACAAATTTTTTTGGAGGCACTTTAGTAATGGAATCTTCTCTATTAAGTCTGCTTACCAGGCTATTGAGAATGGGCGGCTTGGGGTGCATTGTTAGCATATGGGTTCCCTAGAGACAATCTTTTGATTAAATAAAGGACACTAGATGTAGAACTTTGTTTGTCGCAAATAAATGAAAGCACTATTTATTCAGTTTCATATTGTGTCTCGATATTACTGTTAATATTATATGAACGAACTGGATAAACCCCTTGGAATAGAACAGGTATCTCTTGAGTATCTGTGATGAGATCACGATCATGAGGATTCAAGGATATTGCATGTCTATTCCTAATTATATGTTCCTAGTCTAGAGACACTGAGTTTGGGGATCAGTGATCTCGAGTAAAGACTAGTACGACTTATCTACTTGTATATATACATGAGCTACAGATATGGAGATATCATAGCTAAAGTCGTGGGTGGACCTATAAGAGTATAACTCGCACTGAACAGACCCAAAAAAGAGACTCTATGAGGAAATCTCACAGATAGTGTCATTAGAGTAATCTCTTTATGTTTGGGTGTGTCTTTCCTTAGACCAGAAGTTATTACCTAAAGTGTGTTCTTGAAGGCATGTTTTGATTGTATGCCTCGTCTGCCTGATATATGAATACTCGATGGAAAATAATGAAAGAGTGCGCTTCCCCCGGCCAATTAAAAAGCTAAAAACAACCAACAAGAATGTAAAAATATGATGACAATAACAATAGCATGATGCAGTAAGGAAAACTTGTACAAGGGTAGCTTAGCGAAACTAAAGTAATAACGTATATACCTTGATCATTTCCAGCAGAGAATATGATCATTCTACTGTCATCACCAACCACACATTCAGCAATTCGAATTTGACAGGGTTGAGGACCATTAGGACGACCTTTCTGCATCACCATCTTAGCATTGAATCTGCCATATTTATAATCCTAAAAAACACAAGACCACAAGAACCTCCACTAAGACACAGAGCAGTGTACACTATGCTTATCTTACTATATATCTCAAAATCAAAGGTTTGATGCACACTAATGGTTTCCTTGTACATAAATTTTGATTATGAAATTATCAAGTGCCAACTTATTCATCTCCTTTATCCAAGAATTTCAGCCCATGGGGAAACCCATTTTAGCCAATATGATTATGAACTAAAATACAAGTAAGCAAACTCAATTAACATCAATTACGATATACAGAAGCTTATAATCCACTTAACACCAGCTTAAGAGTGTAAGGAAATTTTGACCTTTTCAATATCCCAAGGTCAAAAATATGGGCAAAACTATCAATAATAATGGCAAGTAACAAGTATAATCATAAGATCCAAATTCATACCAATTTTCCATGCCATCAAATACACTTAACACATTTCAAATATAATTAAAAAAAAAATCTCAAGATTGGAACTCGAACCCCAAAAGTAAAAAGTAAAACATCTCAATTTCCCAAACTAAAAATTGAATAAATATTTTGTTTTGGGCTCCTTGCCCTACTAAAAAAAATGAATAAAAAAATTAAAACGTTGTCATACCCACCTTTTAATCCCTTCATCAATATTTTGCAAAAATTTTCTCTACAGTTATCATTAATATAGGTCATTTTAATATTAACTCTTTTTTTTTATCAAAAAAAAAATATTAACTATTTTATAACAATCAGCTGACTTCGTTTGTGAATATGACAACGTTTAGAGTTTTATGAAAAGAACAACAAAAACTAGAAAGGAATTTGTTAAAAAAAAAAAAAAAAAATAGAAAGGAATTTTATGATTCCACCTAAAGACGAACATGACTGTTGTGGTTATTCTTATATGCTAGCACTTACATCTATTGCTGAAATGTATTTTTAAAATTTCAAATTCAGCTTTCAAATTATATGAAAACTAACTCCAAAATTGTAATTAGCGAAATATTTTAATAAATCCTTAAAAACAATAAGTAATTTTTTCTCCAAATAAAAGAAATAATCAAATGAATAAGTTAATAGATATGAAATCCAATACCCAAAAAAAAAACTATGATTAATTTAACCTATGAACAATCCGCAAAATGAGCTCTCTACCAAAAGCTCAACGCACAAATTCTGTAATCTAAAGCCTCTACCAGAGACAAAAACATCAATGGTGCAATATAACTGGCAGAAACTAGTGATTGAGGATCATTGGCAACATCAAGAGATAGTTTCAGCAGCCATCTTCTCCTGGACCGCTTTGAAGCATTGGAGACTGCAAAGAGGAAGCTTTGATTTTGAATCTCGATACTTATATGGATTCGAACAAGATGGACCAGCACACTTCTCACGAGGTGGAGGATAACTGAAACAATACCCAATGACATCATTAACAAAGAAAGAAAGTTTTGATGTTAGTCAAAAAACACATGTTTCTAACTTGAGACCAATGTTTGTTGTCAAAATCAGGGAAACAGCTAAAGCCAAAGGCAGTCACTACAACTTATTTTTTAATATTAATTTCATTCTTCTCAATTTTTTATTCTAACAGGTACCATAAACCAAATTAGTATAGCCTGAATTCAAATTGACATGTCTATCTGTGTAAGGAAAGATGCAATTTGGAGAGAACAAAAACATACCTCACGTTCCCTGGCAGCCTTCTCAACTTGCATTTTACGCCTCTGGGCAGCCTCAGCTTTCTTCTGTTGCTGCTCCACTTCCGAAAGCTTCTCTTTTTGCTCTATAGTTAAGATATGACATTATAAATAAAGCACAATGGTTAATGAATCTAGTATAAAATTGATAAAATAAAGTAGAGGTAAATGCTCACTTCTGGGCGGTGCAGGTGGTAATCCATTGGGGAACTCAATTAAACTTGCACCAGATGCAGAGGCATCTTTGCTTAATTGAAGGGCCCGTTGGCGTGTTGTAAGAGTCATTTCCTTCCTCTTACTGTCATCCATCAATACATCAACAGATTCCTTCCTTTTCCTCTGTTTCTTCTTTTTCTTATCCTCCAGGTCTCCATCGGACACTGCTAACTCCTCTTCATCCTCATAATCTATGTCCTCATACATTTTATGAGATCTAGACCTTTTCTTACCATCTTTGCGTGACCTTGATGAGGATGCATTTTCCATATTCGAGACACTAGAGAGTTTCCGACGTTTCTTGCTTAATTCTGCAGAAACTTCTGATGTTTTCAGCTTTTCCAAGTATCGAATCTCACCATCTTGGTCGTCATCATCGAATTCGTCATCAAGCACACGTCTCTTTGGTACTCTCTTGCTCTTACCAACTGGTTCAGACTTGTCTCCCTGCTTACCAGATGTGTTCTTTCCAGATATCTTTCCCATCATTGACTCCTCCTTCCCACGACCAAAACCACTCCTTGAGAAATCTTTCCACGGAATGCCACTCAGACCACTCTTCTTATTAGAAGGAGAATTATTATTATTATCATCCGAGTTACTCTGTAATAACACGATTTGATGACAGTAGTCAAATCAGATTCTAAAGTCAAAAAAAGTCAAGAGGAATTATTACATCCAAAACAGAAATACCTGTTGCTTTTTGTGGGGTCTGGAGGCATCTGATGATGAACGTGAGCTCTTCATAGTCGATCCACTTCCTGAAGCACCGTTGGATGCAGAGTTAGCTTGAATAGTACGTGTCACACCGCCAACCTTTATTTTAAACTTTGTAATCTTGTTCTCACTCCCAATCCGCAATCCATCCTGAGAAACACAATGATTAAGATTGAATTCTTTTCTCTTGGAATTATGGTCGTAACCAGCATTCTCATCACTAGATGCCTTGCCAGCATCCTCTGAAGGTGGCATTGATGATAAGGGAGACAACTCATGACCTTCAGAAATAGGTTGTAGCTGTGAATAAGGTCTAGGTCTACGCAAAGTTTGACTCCTCTTCCTCTTCACAGCATTGCTGAGACCATCAAACCAAGTACCCCCTAAATCTTCCATTAAAGACTTGTTATTATATAATGGCTTAGGTAGAATTTCTGGTGACCCTTTCAACTACTACTAAGTGAAAAGCCTCAAAAACAACAATTATTACCGCTGCAATTGAGTTATATAAAAACATCAGACACAGAAAAAACTAAAGATTCAATAATTGAGAAGAAGCAAGGGTGAGTGAATCGGTTAAAGACCTCGTTCTCGGTGAGTATGAAAGCTAGCCTATTTGCTCTGTGCGGCGAAGGTTTGGGGTTGGGGAAGATGGCGAGAAAAATATGAAGAAATAGGATCTTCTGAAACTTACCATGTTTGAATACAATAATA
>JAVKPL010011093.1:70000-114198 GCA_032173675.1 Gastrolobium villosum | reverse complement strand
TAAGTGAATTTGGCTATATATGCACCTATTATGGCACAAAACCCTAGGTCTCCTTTCACTCTACGTGAGTTTTTGCTGCAGCTTGTGCCTCCTTTGCTGCCACCTTCCTCCTTAGCCACCTTGCTTCGGAAAAACCTCCAAGTCACATCCTTTCCTTGAGTTCTTCACACTTTCTTTTTGAAAACACTTGGTGGGGTGGGTTGTGAGAGTGTGAGGCTACAATTGCTGCACACTCAGCCACTGTGAGTTGAGTTTTGAGGGCTGGTTTGGAGAGTTGAGTGTGGTGAGTCATGATCATGACATTTTGAGGTCCAAGTGGTGACCTTTGTGGGGGCAAGAACCAACCTTGTGGTGCTATTTTCGTGTACCTGGTTAAGGCTTAGTTTTGGGAGCTGTTTGGTGAGCTCCAAGAGCCATTGTTACTCTGTTTCAAGCTTGGGGTAAGTTTCCTCATCTTTGATCATAGTTTTATGGCTTAAAGTTGATGTCTTTGCCATGTTAATGAGTAAACAAGAAGGTAAAATGAGTATGAACCTAAAACAGATTAAAGATGCATGCTTTAACGTAATTAAGTGTTAAAAGTTGGATCTTTGGACTGGATAGTCACGAAATGCAGAAACTGCATTTTGTCGTGAGATATCCGGATATTTGTCGAACAGATATCCGGATATGGTATCCGGATGTGGGAGCTGGATATCCGGATATGGTATATCCGGATATTGTCAGTGTGATATCCGGATATTGCATATCCGGATATGTCCCTTATAATATCCGGATATCATGGGATTTTGAAGGACAGTAGCTGTGCTGTGTGAACAGTAGGCTATTGGGGGTTTTTGGACCCTAGATTAAGGAAGTCGGACTTCTGTAATTGATGAACTAAGTCAGAATCACATGATTAAGGGCTTATGGCTTTGTTGGAAGCCTTAAGACGTAAAACGTAAAGGAAAGACGTAGTCTTTAAGTTGTATGCTTATAATGCATAATTAATGATATATTATTGCTCCATAACAGATTGTGATACTGCTGTGTTTGGACTTGAGAGTGGTTGGACTCTTGGCTTGGGATAGCTAGCTTGCAAGGTAAGCTTTCGTGTCCTCGGTTTAGCCATGTTATGGTTCCACCATGTCCCATGGGGATGTGGTTTATGCATGCTGTGTTACATGCTTTGATGTTTTGGAAATGCTGTTGAGCTATTATATGCAATGTGCTTTTATGATATGCATGTGATGTCCACCTATACGGTAAGCCTGAGTATGTAGCACATACAAGATGGTGAGGCTGTGGGTGAGGTGCAAGCGGTGTTCCTTGTACTTATGTGAGTATAGACGTATTCCTACATTTCTCTGGCCAGTAGATTTTATAAACATACATGGCATGAATATCTGTTGCACTGCATAGTTTTGGAACTAATATTGGAAATACTGCTTTTTGAACTTATATTGCACATGTAAGTGAGCTTGGGGTGGAAGATCCTTGAGGACCCCTTGTCTTACTGAGATTTCTTGTTCAGAGATCTCACCCCACGTTTGGGGACGCTTATTTCAGGTTCAGGTAATGCTGAGGGCTCAGGTGGCAGGAGGCCAGAGTTGAGTTAGACATATCTGTGTTTTGCTGACATGTTGGGATGCTGATTATTTGACTGCTGTTTATGTTTTCAGTTATGATTATATTTAAATTGTTATTGGGCATTGTTGCCTTATTTGGTGAGCATGGGGTTTATCCATGCCACATAGACTTGTTATGGTCTTTTTAGTAAAGTGGTATTAAACTATCAGGATTTATGGTCCAGGCTATGTGTTGTAGTCTTGTGACTTTAGATACTCACATTATATTTATATATGAGGTATTCAGTTAGTTGTCTTGCAATTTACATACAGACAGTATTTTATGAAATTGATTAAGTCATCAAGTTGGCTAAGGTTAATGACGTCATAATTGAATTAAAGAAAAGTTATTCCGCAATTTAATTAAGTGTGGCTTAATACAATAGTATGTTAACAATCCGGGTTAACACGGGCTATTACATTTTATGGTATCAGAGCACTTTCTAAGGAAAAGCCTGTATGTATTGCAATAACTTAGGATGTTTCGTTGCGTGTCTACTTTGTGTTTTCTCTGATTGGTGTGTATTATGATAATGCATATGTGACCACATGGTGTGGGCCTGATCAACTCATTCTTTGTGTAACTTGTGCAGAGTCATGGTGCCACCAAGGAGGAACCCGAGTACGAGCGAGGATCAACCGGATCCTATCCTAGCTCCATTAGCTGAGATGCAGGCGGCCCGACTAGCCGACCAGGAGGCCACGAGGTTGACAAATCAGGCTATGCTAGACGCCATCAGAGAGGCGAACAGGAGAGCCACTGCTGAGGTTCTGGAGGAGAACCGGATGGCCAGCATGACTATGATGAGGGTCATGTTGGAGGAGATGAGGGCTTGTCCTGCTGCTGGCCAGTGTCCTCCACCACCGCCACCGCCTCCACCTCCACCTAGTCAACAGGAAGACACCCAGAGTCAGATGGGTGAGGGTAGTCATTTGACGGGGGCTCTGCAAGCCATTCCCGTATTTGCTGAGGATCGAGACAAGATCGACCGCCGGCTGAATGCTTTCCGCAAGCATAAGCCATCTACTTTCGATGGGTCCTATGACCCCATTGCTGCCGCTAGATGGCTTCAGGCCCTGGACAAGATATTCAGGGTGATGGAGTGCACCGACCCGCAGAAGCTGATGTTCGCCACATACATGATGGAGGGCGATGCCCATGAGTGGTGGACGAACACCTCTCACGTGTTCGAGATACATGGGCATGTGATGACATGGCCGTTCTTTGAGGACTGCTTTCTGGGTCAGTACTTTCCTTATGACGCTCAGGAGAGGAAGCAGGGAGAGTTCGACACATTGGTTCAGGGCTCGTTGTCTGTGGACAAGTACCTGGCCAAGTTTAATGAGCTGGTCAAGTTTTCTCATTTCAGGATGGCGAGGCCGACTCCTATCTTTTTAGCTGCTAAGTTCCGGAGGGGACTTAATGAGGACATTGCTGGACATCTTGCTGGTTCTGCTTCGAGAGACTTCGGGGCTCTGGTACAGCAGTGCCGTGATATTGAGGACTACTGCCGTGCAAGTCAGGCCAAGAAGGCCAAGATTGAGGTGCCACAGGGTACTAGTGGTTCCGCTTCCTGGAGAGACAAGAAGTTTGGGAACAAGGGCAAGGGCAAGCAGTTGGCGGCTAAGCAAGCGCCAAATCAGTTTAAGAAGACTTATACTCAGGGGAACACAGCGAGACCTCCTGCTCCCAGATGCTCGGGATGCGGGAAGACACATTTTGGGCCGTGCGCTACAGGCCAGTTGATATGTTTCCAGTGTGGCAAGGAGGGCCACTACTCTAGAGATTGCCCGACAGTGAGAGTTGCTGCAGTGCAGGCAGTGCCTTTACAGATGGTTCCTACTGGAGCACCAGCAGTGCCACCTATTACGGGGCGTGTGTACACACTTGATCTTCAGCAGTCGGACAGAGCTCCGAACCTGGTCAGAGGTACTGTTACCATTGGTGGTTCAGCTGTTGATGTATTGTTTGATTCCGGGGCAACGCATTCATTTGTTGCTACCCCTATTGCTGTGGGGCTTGAGTTGCCCAGTGATGTGCTTTCTCCACCGATGCGGGTGACCACCGCCACCGGAGAAAAATGTTTGACCTCTATTGTCCATCGCGATGTAGCGTTTCAGTGGGATGGCCGTGACTTCTCGGTAGATCTGATAGGATTGCCGATGGCCAACTTGGAGATTATTCTGGACATGGATTGGCTGTCCAGAAACTGTGCATTGATTGATAGCTATGCCAAGAGAGTGGTGATGTCTCCGGGTGGGTCCACAGCCAGTTCCTCACCGTTCATTTCAGTCATGCAGGCAAGGAGGGCCTTGAGAGCAGGGGCATTTGGCTATGTCATGTTGGGAGGTTTGGTGAGTGGGACATAGGAGGATCTCTTTGGCATTCCTGTGGTGAGGGAATTCCTCGAGGTGTTTCCCGAGGAGATTTCTGAGTTTCCACCGCAGAGGGAGATAGAGTTCTCCATTGATTTATTGCCTGGTGTGGGGCCTATTTCATTGGCTCCATATCGGATGTCGCCACCGGAGTTGGCAGAGCTAAAAAAGCATATTGAGGAGTTTTCAGCGAAAGATTTCATTAGGCCGAGTGTGTCTCCTTGGGGAGCACCGGTCATTTTTGTGAAAAAGAAAGATGGGACTATGCGATTGTGCACTGACTACAGGCAGTTGAACAAGGTGACAATCAAGAACAAGTATCCCCTCCCACGCATTGATGATTTGTTGGATCAGCTCAGGGGTGCTTGCGTATATTCCAAGATTGATCTCCGGTCTGGATACCATCAGATACGGGTTAAGCCGGAGGATGTCCCAAAGACAGCGTTTCGCCCAAGGTACGGGCATTATGAGTACTTGGTGATCCCGTTTGGACTTACCAATGCACCCGCAGTGTTCATGGACTACATGAACAGGATCTTCCAGCCGTACCTAGATCAATTTGTGATCGTCTTCATTGACGACATTTTGATTTACTCCAAGACAGAGGAGGAGCATACTGAGCACTTGAAAATTGTTTTGCAAGTGTTGAAAGAGAAAAAGCTATATGCTAAGCCGTCAAAATGTGAATTTTGGCTCAAGGCGGTGAAATTTTTAGGTCATGTGATTTTCGCTGATGGAGTTGCAGTTGATCCTAACAAGATTGAGGCCGTAATGGATTGGGTGAGGCCCAAGACGGTTACAGAAGTGAGAAGCTTCTTGGGTTTGGCAGGATACTACAGGAGGTTCATAGAGGGATTCTCCAAGATGGTGCTACCGATGACTCGCCTTACCCGAAAGGAGACTCCATTCGTGAGGACACATGAGTGTGAGGAGTGTTTCCAGGAGTTGGAGGAGAGACTGACTACTGCTCCTGTGTTAGTCCTTCCCGATCCTGCGGAACAGTTTGAGTTATATTGCGATGCCTCTGGTAAAGGGCTAGGCTGTGTGTTGATGCAAAAAGGAAAAGCGGTTGCTTATGTTTCAAGACAGTTGAAACCTCACGAGGAGAATTACCCGACTCACGACTTGGAGTTGGCAGCTATTGTTTTTGCTTTCAAGATTTGGAGGCATTACCTGTTTGGCATGAAGTTTGCTGTATTCAGTGACCACAAGAGTTTGAAATATCTGTTTGACCATAAGGAGTTGAACATGAGACAGCGTAGATGGATGGAGTTCTTGAAGGACTACGACTTTGAGTTGAGGTATCATCCTGGCAAGGCCAATGTGGTAGCCGATGCTTTGAGTCGGAAATCCGTGAGCTTATCCAGCTTGATGATGAGCGACTATGAGGTGATTGAAAAGTTCAGAGACTCGAGAGTGAACTCCTTGTTTGGGGGCGCACTACTTGAGCTGGAAACAGCAAAAGTGATTAATGAGCTGATGGAAAAGATTGAAGAGGCGCAAGTGCAAAGAGAGTGCCTAGATTATGTGAAGAACCAGGACGGTGTGTCTTGGAATAGGGATGGTTTGTTGCTGTTTCAGAAGAGGGTTGTTATCCCTCGAGGGCCATTGACTGAGGAGGTTATGGCAGAGGCTCATAAGGGCCAGTTTACTATCCACCCTGGTGCTACAAAAATGTACTAGGACTTAAAAAGGAATTTTTGGTGGCCGGGCATGAAGAAAGACATAGCGGTCTACGTGTCCAAATTCCTTATTTGTCAGAAAGTTAAGATTGAGCACCAGAAACCGTCTGGTAAACTTCAACCTCTTGAGATTCCACAGTGGAAGTGGGAGAGTATTTCCATGGACTTCGTGGTAGGATTGCCTAAGACTCAGGCTGGTTGTGACTCTATCTGGGTCATTGTGGGCAGATTGACCAAGTCTGCCCATTTTCTTCCAGTGAAGGTGAGCTTCACTACAGAGCAGTTGGCCAAGCTATATGTCCGCGAGATTGTGAGGCTTCACGGGGTGCCCGAGAATATCATCAGTGATAGGGACCCGAAGTTCAAATCTCGGTTCTGGGAGGCGCTGCAGGAGGCTTTTGGTACACAGTTGAGATTGAGTACCGCCTATCACCCTCAGACTGACGGACAGACTGAGCGGACCATCCAGACATTGGAGGACATGTTGAGGGCTTGCACGTTGGAGCAGGGTTCAGCATGGGATAGGTACTTTCCGTTGGTGGAATTTTCGTACAATAACAGTTTTCATGCTAGTGTGGGCATGGCACCCTACGAGGCGCTGTATGGTAGGAGGTGTCGGACTCCTACTTGCTGGTCCGAGGTTGGAGACAAAGAGCTTTTTGGCTTGGACTTTGTCCAAGATACTACCCAGCAGATCCAGATGATCAGGGAAAAATTGAAGCAGGCGCAGAATCGCCTGAAGAGCTACTATGATGTCAAGCATCGTCGACTGGAGTTCAGTGAGGGTGAGCACGTGTTCGTGAGACTTTCACCTGTCACAGGTGTTGGACGGGCACTCGGAGTGAGGAAGTTGAGCCCGCGATTCATTGGGCCCTACCAGATCCTTGGTAGAGTAGGACCTGTTGCCTATCGACTTGCCTTACCTCCGAACCTAGCCAACATCCACGACGTGTTTCACGTGTCTCAGCTTCGGAGGTACATAGCAGATCCTTCGCACGTGGTGCAACCGGATGTTGTGGAGGTTCGGGAGAACCTAAAGACTCCCGTCGGACCACTTAAGATTCTCGATCGAGGCGAGAAGCAGCTTAGAAGCAAGACTATTCCGATGGTCAAGGTGCAGTGGACTGGGCGTAGTCCCGAGGAGTGCACGTGGGAGCGAGAAGATGAGCTTCTCCGGCAGTATCCCGACTTTCGAGACATGTATGTTTCTGATTTTGAGGACAAAATCCTTAAAAAAGGTGGGGTGAATGTAAGAACCCGCACCGCTAATTAAGGTAATTAGTGAATTAATTATGATAATTAGGAAATGATTCCATAATTGACCTTAATAATTATTATTTGGCTTAAATAATTATAGTAAGTGAGTAAAAATGTTGAAAGTCGTTTTTCGGAAGAAAAGTGCAGATACCGGTTCTGCTACCCGGTATAAATGTGTACCGGAAAAGTATCCCGGAAAATTATAACAAGTGCATGAAAATTACTAGAATATTATGTAGGACTTGTAAAACAAGTTTCAAGTCAAAATAATGTGATCTGATGCCAGAACTGATACTGGCTATGGAAAAACGCGTACCGGAAAGGTGTTCCGAAAAATAAAATAAAAATATGAAAAATCTTAGAAAAATGAGTAGGATTAGATTCCAAAGTTTGGGATCAAGATCTTTTGCGTTGCTATTAAGGCTAATACTGCGCGTTTAAGTGAATTTGGCTATATATGCACCTATTATGGCACAAAACCCTAGGTCTCCTTTCACTCTACGTGAGTTTTTGCTGCAGCTTGTGCCTCCTTTGCTGCCACCCTCCTCCTTAGCCACCTTGCTTGGGAAAAACCTCCAAGTCACCTCCTTTCCTTGAGTTCTTCACACTTTCTTCTTGCAAACACTTGGTGGGGTGGGTTGTGAGAGTGTGAGGCTACAATTGCTGCACACTCAGCCACTGTGAGTTGAGTTTTGAGGGCTGGTTTGGAGAGTTGAGTGTGGTGAGTCATGATCATGACATTTTGAGGTCCAAGTGGTGACCTTTGTGGGGCAAGAACTAACCTTGTGGTGCTATTTTCATGTACCTAGTTAAGGCTGAGTTTTGGGAGCTGTTTGGTGAGCTCCAAGAGCCATTGTTACTCTGTTTCAAGCTTGGGGTAAGTTTCCTCATCTTTGATCATAGTTTTATGGCTTAAAGTTGATGTCTTTGCCATGTTAATGAGTAAACAAGAAGGTAAAATGAGTATGAACCTAAAACAGATTAAAGATGCATGTTTTAACGTAATTAAGTGTTAAAAGTTGGATCTTTGGACTGGATAGTCACGAAATGCAGAAACTGCATTCTGTCGTGAGATATCCGGATATTTGTCGAACAGATATCCGGATATCGATATCCGGATATGTTATCCGGATATTCATATCCGGATATGGGATCTGGATATCCGGATATGGTATATCCGGATATTGTCAGTGTGATATCCTGATATTGCATATCCGGATATGTCCCTTGTAATATCCGGATATTATGGGATTTCGAAGGACAGTAGCTGTGCTGTATGAACAGTAGGCTATTGGGGGTTTGTGGACCCTAGATTAAGGAAGTCGGACTTCTGTAATTGATGAACTAAGTCAGAATCACATGATTAAGGGCTTATGGCTTTGTTGGAAGCCTTAAGACGTAAAACGTAAAGGAAAGGCGTAGTCTTTAAGTTGTATGCTTGTAATGCATAATTAATGATATATTATTGGTCCATAACAGATTGTGATACTGCTGTGTTTGGACTTGAGAGTGGTTGGACTCTTGGCTTGGATAGCTAGCTTGCAAGGTAAGCTTTCATGTCCTCGGTTTAGCCATGTTATGGTTCCACCATGTCCCATGTGGATGTGGTTTATGCATGCTGTGTTACATGCTTTGATGTTTTGGAAATGCTGTTGAGCTATTATATGCAATGTGCTTTTATGATATGCATGTGATGTCCACCTATACGGTAAGCCTGAGTATGTAGCACATACAAGATGGTGAGGCTGTGGGTGAGGTGCAAGCGGTGTTCCTTGTACTTATGTGGGTATAGACGTATTCCTGCATTTCTCTGGCCAGTAGATTGTATAAACACACATGGCATGAATATCTGTTGCACTGCATAGTTTTGGAACTAATATTGGAAATACTGCTTTTTGAACTTATATTGCACATGTAAGTGAGCTTGGGGTGGAAGATCCTTGAGGACCCCTTGTCTTACTGAGATTTCTTGTTTAGAGATCTCACCCCACGTTTGGGGACGCTTATTTCAGGTTCAGGTAATGTTGAGGGCTCAGGTGGCATGAGGCCAGAGTCAAGTTAGACTTATCTGTGTTTTGCTGACATGTTGGGATGCTGATTATTTGACTGATGTTTATGTTTTCAGTTATTATTATGTTGAGACTATTATTGGGCATTGTTGCCTTATTTGGTGAGCATGGGGTTTGTCCATGCTACATAGACTTGTTATGGTCTTTTTAGTAAAGTGGTATTAAAGTATCAGGATTTATGGTCCAGGCTATGTGTTGTAGTCCTGTGACTTTAGATACTCACAGTATATTTATATATGAGGTATTCAGTTAGTTGTCTTGCAATTTACATACAGGCAGTATTTTATGAAATTGATTAAGTAATCAAGTTGGCTAAGGTTAATGACGTCATAATTGAATTAAAGAAAAGTTATTCCGCATTTTAATTAAGCGTGGCTTAATACGATAGTATGTTAACAGTCCGGGTTAACACGGGCTGTTACATATAAGGCCTCTAGAGAACTGTTCTCTTATAGGATGTCTGAGAGCATGTCTGTGAGCAGTCATGTTCTTAAGATGATCGGGCTGATTGAGAAGCTAGGAAACCTAGGCTTCTTCATGGATGTCGAGCTAAGTAATGACTTAGTCCTCACCTCACTTCCACCTTCCTTCAATCAATTCATAATGAATTACAATATGCATAGGATGCAAGTGAGCTTGCCTGAATTGTTAAGCATGTTAACAACTGCTGAAGTGTCTATCAAGAAGGATAGGACACAGGCTCTTTTGATTGGTGGGCCTAGCAAGGCCAAGGGAAAGGGTAAGAATCCTGCAAAAGGTGAATCCCTTAAGCCCAAAGGAAAATCCAAGAAGAAGAAGGGCAAAAAGAAGGGTAAGAAGGCACCTAAGGACAAGGGCGATGCTGAGCGCTTCCATTGTGGCAAGAAAGGCCATTGGAAGAGGAATTATCCAGACTACCTGAACAATGTGAAGGACAAGGAGCATGGTGATGCTTCTGCCTCAGTTATTTTCATGATTGAGATAAATTATTCTTGTGCTAATCCAACCTCATGGGTATTGGATACCGGATGTGGTTCTCATATCTGCAATATGTTGCAGGTACTTAGGAGCCCAAGGAGATTGGAAAAAAACGAGGTGGATCTCCGCGTTGGTAATGGAGTGCTCATTCAGTTGGAGATGCTGACCTTATTTTGCCTATGGGCCGTTTATTGCATTTGAATAATTGTCTTTATGTTCCAAATATTTCTAGAAACATTATTTCAATTTCTTGTTTAGAACAAGATGGTTATACTTTCAGTATTAGGAATGGTACGTTTTCTATCATTTTGAATGATATGGTTTATGGAACTGCTTCTTTAAAAATGGATTGTATGTGTTGGAAATGGGAACTGAAGTGCTCAATATAGATGTGAAACGACCTAGGACGGATAATCAATCTTATCTTTGGCACTGTAGACTAGGGCACATAAATGAAACAAGATTGTCTAGGATGCATAGAGATGGATACCTGGACTCCAAGGATTTGGGATCCTATAGACAGTGTGAATCTTTTCTAGCTGGGAAAATGATTCGACAAAAGCCCAAAGGGCTTGAGAGTCATAGGGCTAGTGAGTTATTAGAACTCATTCATACTGATGTATGTGGCCTGATGTCTATTGAGGCTAGAGGTGGATATTCCTATTTCTTACCTTTACAGATGACAAATCAAGATTTGGGTATGTATACCTAATGAGATATAAATCTGAAGCTTTTGAAAAGTTCAAAGAATTTAGGAATGAGGTAGAGAAACAACGTGGCAAGATGATTAAGACATTACGATCAGATCGTGGTGGTGAATATTTGAGCCGTGAGTTTCAGGATTATCTGAGAGAAAATGGAATTCTCTCACAACTTACCGCTCCTTACACACCACACCAAAATGGTGTCTCCGAAAGGAGAAACAGGACCTTGTTAGACATGGTTAGGTCTATGATGAGTGAGATTCAACTTTCAAAATCATTTTGGGGATATGCCTTAGACACAGCGGCATACCTTCTAAATAGGGTACCTTCTAAATCTGTTCAGACCACACCATATGAGATATGGAGTGGTAAGAGACTCAACCTGAGTTACCTCAGGGTATGGGGATCGCCAGCTTATCTCAAAGGTTGACATCAGACAAGCTTAGTGCTAAGAGTACTAAATGTCTATTTGTGGGGTATCCTAAAGGTACTAAGGGATACTACTTCTACTCCATGGAAGAATACAAAGTGTTTGTGTCAAAGAATGCTGAGTTCCTTGATAAGGATTTGATCTCTCAAGGAGGCAGTGGGAGTAAGATTGATCTTGAAGAAGTTCAAGATCCACAAGAACATATTGAGGAGCCCGAGTCTGCTCCGCAGGCGACGTTCTCCAATGGAAAAGTAAACACACAACTCCGTAGGTCTACGAGGGTCATACATCCACCTGAGAGGTATGGGTTTGTGATTGAGAATCAGCAAATTGTGGAGGACGATGAACCAAGTAACTACGAGGAGGCGGTCAAGGATGTTGACTCCTCTAGATGGCTTGAAGCCATGGAATCTGAAATGGATTCGATGTATCAAAACAAGGTATGGTCCTTGGTTCCTAAACCATAAGGAATAGTTCCTATCAGTAATAAATGGGTCTTTAAAAGAAAGACTGATGCAGATCGTAACGTTCAGACCTACAAAGCCAGGTTGGTGGCGAAAGGGTATCGTCAAAGATAAGGAGTTGACTATGATGAAACTTTCTCACAAGTTGCCATGATTAAATCTATTAGGATCATGCTTGCAATTGCAGCATACCACGACTACGAAATTTGGCAAATGGATGTCAAGACTGCCTTCTTGAATGGGTTCTTGAAGGAGGAAGTGTACATGACACAACCTGAAGGCTTTGAAATCAAAGATCAGGAGCATATGGTATGCAAACTACAAAGGTCAATATATGGGCTAAAGCAAGCATCAAGGAGTTGGGATATACGTTTTGATGAAGTCGTTAAGAGTAACGATTTTATCAAGAACGAGGATGAACCTTGTGTTTACAGGAAGTTTAGTGGGAGTAATGTCGTCTTCCTAGTACTTTATGTAGATGACATATTGCTAATAGGAAATGACATCCCCACATTAAAAATAACGAAAGAGTGGCTTTCAGAAAACTTCACCATGAAGGGTTTGGGAGAAGCGACCTTTATACTTGGTATAAAAATCTATAGAAATAGATCCAAGAGGCTGTTGGGTTTATCTCAATCCATGTATGTTGACAAGATGCTAAAGAGGTTTAGCATGGAAGGGTCGAAAAGGGATTTTCTTCCTGTCAGTCATGGGGTACACCTATCAAGGGCTATGTGTCCTAAGTCACATCCTGAGAAGAATCGCATGAGTGGAATTCCATACGCGTCGGCTATTGGATCCATCATGTATGCCATGATATGTACGAGACCAGATGTCTCATATGCTTTGAGCATTACGAGCAGATACCAGTCAGACCCTGGAGAGGGTCATTGGACGGCAGTCAAAACCATCCTTAAATATTTAAGAAGAACTAAGGATGCGTTTCTGGTCTATGGTGGGTTTAATGAGTTAACAGTGAAAAGGTTCACTGATGCCGACTTTCAGAGTGACAAGGATGACTGCAAGTCACATTCAGGATTCGTATTCACCTTAAATGGTGGGGCAGTGTCTTGGAAGAGTTCCAAGCAGGAGACAATAGCAGATTCAACGACAGAAGCTGAATGCATAGCTACTTCAGAAGCGGCTAAGGAGGCCGTGTTGATCAAGAAGTTCATAACTGAACTAAGGGTGGTTCCAAGCGTGGATGAGCCCATACAGTTGCTTTGTGACAACACAGGAGCCATTGCGCAGTCAAAGTAACCTAGGTCTCATCAAAGATCTAAACACGTGCTCCGCAGATATCATTTGATTAGAGAAATCATTGATAGGAATGATGTAAAAATGGATTATGTTCCCACAGATGATAACCTGGCCGATTCTCTGACAAAGGCTATTTCTCAGAGAAAACGTGATAGTCATTATGAGGCTTTAGGCATACGACTTAGGTCTGATTGGCTCTAGGCCAAGTGGGAGCTTGTTAGTAAATGGGTGTCCTAGAGACAATCGTTTAATTAAATAAAGAACACTAGATGTAGAACTTTGTTTGTCGCAAATAAATAAAAGCATTATTTATCCAGTTTCATATTATGTCTCGATATTATTGTTAATATTATATGAATGAACTGGATAAACCCCTTGGAATAGAACAAGTATCTCTTGATTATCTGTGATGAGATCACGATCATGAGGATTCAAGGATATCGCATGTCTATTCCAAATTATATGTTCCTAGTCTAGAGACACTGAGATTGGGGATCAGTGATCTCGGGTAAGACTAGTATGACTTATCTACTTGTATATGGATACAAGGTAAAGACCTCATGAGCTGCAGATATGGAGATGAATTAGCTAAAGTCGTGGGTGGACCTATAAGAGTATAGCTCGCACTGAGCAGACCCAAAAAGAGACTCTATGAGGAAATCTCACAGATAGTGTCATTAGAGTAATCTCTTTATATTTGGGTATGTCTTTCCTTAGACCAGAAGTTATTACCTAGACTGTGTTCTAGAAGGCATGTTTTGATTGTATGCCTCGTCTGCCTGAAACATGGAGACTCATAGGTATACTGTTGGGCGTGTCCTGAAAAAGCACAGGGCTAGGGTAATAAGCTGAAGGAATTTGTCAAATCTCTGTGAGAGATTAGGTTATCTTTAAACCGGAGAAATCGGGATGACATTTACAGAGACTCGGGAATGTATGCATAGTAAAAGAGATCATGAGATGATCTTCCTTTAGAGTCAGTAAATTGAAGATTCCCTATTTCGAATAAAGCTTACCCTAAACCGTAGGGGTTGATACATTTCCTTACCCTAGGTTAATGGGAAGATAACCGTGACGAAGGGAAATACATACGGAAACCAAATATGTTTAATATGATGATCAAGTCATTAATCTGACTAGTTCTGGGGCAACAAAGCATTGCTAGTGCTCTGTGTTGTCATTAATTGGGTTGTGGGCTTGTTGGGCCCAAGCCCAGTTATGTCAGAGGCTAAGTTGAACCTAATGGGTCACACACTAACACCTTGTAGTCATGATAAACTAGCTTTAAAGGTATTGGGCCTAATAATGGTTGTTAGCCCAAGAAGCTATTTGGAAGCCCACCTAAAGGGTGGAGGGCGCATGGAGCAATGTAATGGGTTTGGATAGTCCAAGACATTACTAATTAATTTAATTAGTTAAATTAATTATCAAACATTTAAATTTTGAATTTTGAATTTGAAATTTGAATTTTGAAATTTGAATTTTGAATTTGAAATTTGAAATTAGTAATTTGAATTTCAAATTTGAAATTAGAAATTTGATTTTTGAAATTTGATTTTGAAATATAAATTTTGAATTTGAAATTTGAATTTTGAATTTGAATTTTGAATTTGAATGTTTGAACATTTGAATTCAAGTGTTTGAATTCAAATTTGAATTGGCTATGAAAAGTCGTTTCATAACAAAAGGATAAGATGAGATCTTGTTGGAATATATTCCCTGCATCAAGAAAAGATATTTGATCTTATCAAATGATGAAGTGGTGCGCAAATTTGGATCCAAAGTGAGTGTCATTTTGTCATCTAAATGTACTACAATTATGATTTGGTTGGTTAAGAGAATCAGTGAGTTAGTTGATTCAAATTTGAATGCAACTACTCAATGTATCTGGACTCAAAATGGGACTGATTGGGGCGCATGAAATGGTTGGTTATGTGATGACAATTAGGTCAGAATCTTGAAAGGATAATGACCTAATCTTATAAGGATTCAAATGAGAGGTGGTTAGCAATTTTGAATTGCAAACAGATCCTTGAATCCCTCCAACCATGCGCACATTTGGTGAGATTTTCAAGTAAGAAAATCTTCTCATTCTATCCTACTAATTGACCTATGGTGCGCACAAAGGGAGTGGTTCTATTCCTTAGGGTTTTTCACAAAACCTAGCCTACTCTCCTTCATCTCATGTGCCATTCTGTATGTAGTTTCACTTCACTTTCCAAAAACTAAACCTAGCCTCCACCTTCACCAATTGAGCGCACAACAAGCATCACTCTGGTGGCTTGCAAGAAGGTATTCTTGCATCATTGACGAACAGTGGTGTGGATCAACATTAGAGGGTTTGAACCCTTCAGACCTGACACTTGATCTCCCTGACGATCAGACCAAAAACAAGGTAACATCATGTTGTCCTAAAGCATGGATCTCTATATGCATGTATGTTTCCGCGTGAAATTTTTGTTTTTCCCTCTTACATGCAACGGCCTTCAAGGCCAATTAACTTTCACTCCCACCCTTTGAGCTAGCTTTTGGGGTGGTGTATCCCAAGGTTCTTTGACAAACTCAATAAAATGGTAATCATAATCCGACGAATCTAATAGTTAGAACTAAAGACTCAACGCAATACAACCTTTGAGCTTTTTTTTTAATTTCTATAACGCGTGTTGGAGTGTCGGGGAGTGTCGGACACGTCAGGAATTTTAAAGTGTCGGTGCTTCATAGCCTAAGGTAGAATGAATTCATCTCAAGAACGGTGACACTATTGATTAAGAGCCTCAATGACACAGTTGAATACTTAGAAAGATCGCACAAGAGATAGAGAATGCAGAATAACTTTGATAGGTCGATATGGATCAGAAAATAGAGTTGATTTTCTGAAGCTATTGGTCCTATTTATAGACAATGGACGGTCACCGAAAAAGATTTTGAAAAACAGTCACGTCTGGTCGGTTCAGAAGGAAAATATTTGGGGTGTGTTCCTTCCATTGAAAGGATGACATGTGGATTATAAAAAAAAATTATTCTTTTCTTTTCCCTCTATTTTTTCTTCTCTTCTAATTTTATTGGTTTGTCCCACTCAGTAAAAAATGCTCCCGGTGCACTTTAAATCATCTTGTTTAGAAGAGACAAAAAATTGCAATGGTTTGAGGGAAAACTGTTAGAGACCATTAGGGACAATTTTGGAATTTTCCAATAAAGATATATAGAGGCATTTTGGAAAATAATTAAAATCATTTTAAATAAAAAATTATTTCCCACGCACACAGTGGCTGGCCAAACAAATGGACATGTGTGGTGAACTATGCATCACCTAAGTTGTATCTTTCTACAAAAGTATGATGCCCCAAAGGGCAATCAAAGGCGTGTGAGGCTAGGCTTTATAAAGCCTTCTCCTCCTCCCTTTCTCTCCTATGTGGACTGTGGTGCTTGTTTTTTGGGATAACTACGAATATTCTTCTCGGATGTACTTTTGCTCGAGCCGAAACATTCACATCAGAGTGGGACTAGCTCTTCTAAAGGAGATTTTTTACATTTTCAAAAATTCGAACCCAAAACCTTGCTTAAACAGAATCAAACATGTATCATTTGAACCAACCATATGGTACTCATTAAAACCCCCACTTCCAACATCCCCTTCATTTCCTTTATTTCCAAATTCTTATTCATCATCCAAACATCCATGGATTCTTACACATGTATACCCCATGCACAACTTGTAGCACCTGTCACGTGTCAAGTATGCCTTTTCCATGTACAAATCGTATTCTCCCTCATGTGCAATTCGAGCGTACATATCTTTATACATTGATAAGAACCACTTCAATCCAAAACTTTAAGACATTGGGTGAGATTAAATTAATTATTTTATATTTCTCTAACATACATGTCTCAGTCTCACAATATTATTTTAGAAAAATATTTAGATTTTGAATCAATCCGATAAAACTTCACATTTTTATATCACTGGAATCCAGAGGCCTCGAATATTTGATCAATCATTCTGCCAATTATTTATTTTGATTTTTATTAAAGAATGAACAGAATTAGTGTGGCTGTGGATGAATTTGGGCAAGGGTACCTCAAAATGTGTATTTAGAAATCATACGTGAAGAGAGCGTGTGTCTTAAGGGGAAATTCTGAACTTAGTCTTCGAAAGAAGACCATGAAATTGACATACAGATTTTCAAAAAGATTATTGATACTAAATAAGTTCATGAAATATTCAAAATGTTGCATTGTTCAACCTTCGATTGCTCACGAGCTTGCAGATGGTACCTAATGTAGCATATTAAATGACTTGAGTTGGGCTATTAAATGCTGACAGACTTCTACATTACTCATACATTATGGTGTTTCCCTCATTATGTCTTAACTTTTGTCTCTATTGTTGTGTCTATCATGTTACATTTTTCGTTGTCTAGTCAATAAGTAGTGTACTCAAGGCGGTACATAGATGTCTCCCATAGAGGGTGAAGTATATTGATATAGGGGGTGTTCATAGTGGCCTTTCCATGTATGTGCTTCAAGGAAGAGTGTGTGTGAGTGACAACATATGAGAGGAGTGGGGAAGAAGAAGATCCCCTCTCCATGTGTGAGAGGGGTATTTAGAGAGGAGAATCCTTTCTTGCATGGGGGCTTGAGCTGGTTAGCCCATGAGCTGTCTTATCAAGTTGCTCCCTATCAGTGTACAGGGGCAGTAGTGCAGGGATGGGGAATGTCTCATAGGTGAGCCTCTATGGCTTGGCATGGGTGCTCTCTAGAAGGTTCTAGATATGGGCTTTAAGCGATTGGGCCCATCTGGTGGGCCTAAGTAAGTAGTATCCGGAATAGGAGCCCCCAGCTTGGTAGCTTGAAGGAGTCAAGGTGCCAAGATATATGGCAGCTTAGGCCGGATACCCGTAGTGTGTAGTGTTTGAAATAGGATATAATCTAGCCGATCAGTAATATGTCGGCCTTCATGAGTTGTTTATTTGTTGTTATTGAGTATGAATTGTCCGGTTGGCGATGCTTGAGTGCTTTAAGGGAATCTTCTTTTATGGCTTGCAATTGTGTTGAACTTTGTTGTCTTCAAAGATGTGCCTTGCTGTTGAGGAAGGTCTTCAAATGTTGTTGAAGTAGCAAAAATTTAATTGTAAAAATAAATCGGCGAGCCCATGTTGAATCAAATAGCCTGGAAATGTTGACAACTTGAAAAAGAATGTCTTGATGATCTGATAAAGTCGACAGGATTGCAGATCCGAGCTTCGTGAGATAAATAAAGAAGTAGATGATATCTTTTGGAGAGAATGATGTGTTCAAAAATAGAGAGTGATGTAGATTCTCAAGATAATTATATATACTCTATTCTTCAGAAATTTTCCTTTTTCAGCAATAAAACTCGTTGGTGATATGAATGTATGCTAAATAACGCCCATGTGGAACCAAGCAGGCTGGAGATTTTAACAGCTGGAATAAAGATGTCTTGACCGTATGATGATAATAAAATAATATTGTAGATGAGATCTTGAGGATAATTGTTCCAAGAGAGAGGTGATGAAGATCCTGATGATAAATATATATACTCTCTTTGTTAGAAATAAAACTCGCTGCTAACAAATAATGTAGTGGATGAAAGCTTCATGAGAAGAGAATGTGTTCCAAGAGAGAAGGAGACTAGGAGTCTTCACAGATGATAAATATGTATATTCCTTTCTTTAACAACAAAGCTCGGCAACATGAATGTATAATAAATAATGCCCAGTGACTTGGATCTTAGATGTCTGGTTACTCCAATTTAAAACCTGCAACAACTAATATAGCAGTGTATAAATGATGATAAAAATGTTCCTAGATGGGACATTGGCCAGACGCCGGCCATCTAAGATTTTTGCCGAGGGGTAGCGCATCTCGGACTTTATTAACCAAGGGTGAGAACCATCCCGGCCTTCATAGTGTACCGGGGGTGAGAACCGTCCCGGCCTTCATAGTATACCGGGGGTGAGAACCGTCCCAGCCTTCATAATTACCGGGGGTGAGAATCGTCCCGACCTTCATAGTATACTAGGGGTGAGAACCGTCCCGGCCTTCGTAGATTGTTTAAGCAACTCATATGGAATTTATAATCATATGAAATTTATAAAGATGTGGTAATAGAGAAACATGTATATGCTAGTGAAGAGATGTTGTTGCCTGGTGTTGAAAATAAAACCTAACAATGTGAATGTCATTGGGCACTAAGCATGCAAGTGTTGATTGGATAACTTTTATTTTGTTGATGAATGTTGGCCTTCCTGTTGGCAGGATGAAATGCTGATCTCTCTGTTGGGCGGGCTGAAATGCTTGGTCTCCATGTTGGGAGAGCCGAAATGCTGGTCTTCCTGTTGGGCGTGATGAAATGCTGGCCTCCCTGTTGGGCGGGATGAAAACTTGGTCTCCATGTTGGGAGAGCCGAAATGCTGGTCTTCCTGTTGGGCGTGATGAAATGTTGGCCTCCCTGTTGGACGTGATGAAATGCTGGCCTACCTGTTGGACGTGATGAAATGTTGGCCTACCTGTTGGGCGGGATGAAAACTTGGTCTCCATGTTGGCGTGATGAAATGCTGGCCTCCCTGTTGGGCGTGATGAAATGCTGGCCTCCCTGTTGGGCGGGATGAAAACTTGGTCTCCATGTTGGGAGAGCTGAAATGCTGGTCTTCCTGTTGGATGTGATGAAATGTTGGCCTACTTGTTGGGCGTGATGAAACTTGGTCTCCCTGTTGGGCATGATGAAATCTTGGTCTCCATGTTGGGCGTGATGAAATAATGGCCTCCCTGTTGGGCGTGATGAAATGCTGGCCTCCCTGTTGGGCGGGATGAAAACTTGGTCTCCATGTTGGGAGAGCTGAAATGTTGGCCTCCCTGTTGGGCGTGATGAAATGCTGGCCTACCCGTTGGGCATGATGAAAACCTGGCATCCCTGTTGGGCGTGATGAAATGCTGGTCTCCCTGTTGGACGTGATGAAATCTTGGTCTCCCTGTTGGGCGTGATGAAATGCTGGCCTCCTTGTTGGGCGGGATGAAAACTCAGTCTCCATGTTGGGAGAGCTGAAATGTTGGTCTTCTTGTTAGGCAAGATGAAAACTTGGCCTCCCTGTTGGGCGTGATGAAATATTGGCCTTCCTGTTGGGCTTGATGAAATGTCGGCCTCCCTGTTGGGTGTGATGAAATGCTGGCCTCCCTGTTAGGCGTGATGAAACTTGGTCTCCCTGTTGGGCGTGATGAAAAGTTGGTCTCCCTGTTGGGCGTGATGAAGGGTTAGTCTCCCTGTTGGGCGTGATGCTAAGCTGGTCTCCCTGTTGGGCGGGATGAAAACTTGGTCTCCATGTTGGGCGAGCTGAAATGGTGGCCTCCCTGTTGGGCGTGATGAAAACCTGGCATCCCTGTTGGACATGATGAAATGGTGGCCTCCCCGTTGGGCGGGATGAAAACTTGGTCTCGATGTTGGGAGAGCTGAAATATTGGTCTTCTTGTTGGGCAAGATGAAAACTTGGCCTCCCTGTTGGGCGTGATGAAATATTGGCCTTCCCGTTGGGCGGGATGAAAACTTGGTCTCCATGTAGGGAGAGCTGAAATGTTTGTCTTCTTGTTGGGCGAGATGAAAACTTGACCTCCCTGTTAGGCGTGATGAAATGCTGGCCTCCCTGTTGGGCGGGATGAAATGCTGGCCTCCCTGTTGGACGTGTGTTAGGGATATTCCCAAGAAACAGAGGAAGGGAAATGAAAAACGAAAGAGTTTCTGCTTATTTCATTCAATGCATTATTCTGAGATTACATCACTTATTTATATCAAGAACAACTATACAAGCTACTCAACAGACTCTTCTAACTACTTCCATTATACATGGAACTAACTAACTAACTGACACCTATTTGAAACTAACTAACAACTATTAGAAACTAACTAAAAACCATTAGAATTACATCCACGTAACATTCCCCTCCCCTTGACAAGAACCTTGTCCTCAAGGTTCAGATGAGGTAGCAATGACAAAATCATCCATATTTTGGTTCAACACAATGTGGGTCAGCTTGCCAAAGGATTTGCTCATTCTCCATCGCAGAATCCCCTGGTACATGATCAGCTAGCAACAACATCAACTTGGACTGACACCTATGTCTACTGGTCCATTTCTCATCACAGCTATAGCATAGCCCCAACATCCGCTTCCTCTACAACTCCTCATGCGACATACGTTTAATATTTGAAGAAGAAGGCAATGCTAAGGGTGGAATCTGATTTGAAACAGGACTTGGGTGAGGAGTACAGTCAACAGAAACAAAATTTCTAGAAGCAAACTTCTTCGAACTAGAAGAGAAAGAAGCGCTGAGTTCCTTGTATAGTAAATTGGATTGGTTGGTGAAGGGATACCGGTTCACGAAGTTAAACAACACTATGTAATTTTGATTTCAAACCAGATACAAAAAAATGCATCAACAAATCATCATATAATTCAGGGGCTTGATTTACTAAGCCCTTAAATTGTTGAACGTACTCTCGCAAGGATGAGGTCTGAGTTAGCTTCGATAATGTGCCTTTCAAGTTAATAAACCCAGAAGGACCAAATCTTTGACGTAAGGCAGATGTGAATTCATTCCAAAAATGAGCCTTACCACTATTGAAAGTCCATTTGAACCAAGATGCAGTCATGCCTTCCATCTTTAATCTAGCAAGTGAAACCTTGGTTTCTTCAAGAATGTTCTGGAGATTGAAGAAGAGTTTGGCCTTGAAGATCGAATTCTGTGGGTCAGTTCCATTAAACGCGGGTATTTCCATATGAACCCCTTTAAGCAACGAGCGTTGATCATGGTGCTCGTACTGTTTGGATGAAGTAGATGAGGACGAAGGCTCCACACGCGGAGACTCCCGCATTGGAATCTGGCGAGAAAGCACAGCTTCTTGAAATTGTTGCATTTGAGAAACCAGAAGGGAAATTTGGTTCCTTATGTCAAGTGCTTGAGCCCGAATCTCATCTAGATTGGTCTCCGTACGTTGTTGAAACAAAATAAATTCTTCAGAGAGTTCTTGCATCCTTATGGTGAAGATGAAGTGAAAGCACCAATGTTAGGGATATTCCCAAGAAATAGAGGAAGGAAAATGGAAAACGAAAGAGTTTCTACTTATTTTGTTCAATGCATTATTCCGAGAGTACATCAGTTATTTATATGAAGAACAACTATACAAGCTACTCAACAGACTCTTCTAACTACTTCCATTATACATGGAACTAACTAACTAACTGACACCTATTTGAAACTAACTAACAACTATTAGAATTACATCCATGTAACAGCGTGATGAAACTTGGTCTCCCTGTTGGGCGTGATAAAATCTTGGTCGCCATGTTGGGCGTGATGAAAAGCTGGTCTCCCTGTTGGCGTGAGGAAGGGCTGGTCTCCCCGTTGGGCATGATGAAGGGCTGGTCTCTGTAAGAACCCGCACCGCTAATTAAGGAAATTAATTGATTAATTGTGATAAATTAGGAAATAATTCCATAATTGACCCTAATAATTATTATGTGGATAAATAAATAGTAAATGGGTAAGAATGTTGAAAATCGCTTTTCGGAAGAAAAGTGCAGATACCGGTTCTGCTAGTCGGTATAAATGCATACCGAAAAAGTATCCCGGAAAATTATAATAAGTGCATGATAATTACTAGAATAATATGTAGGACTTGTAAAATAAATTTCAAGTCAAAATAATGTGATCTGATGCCAGAACTGATACTAGCTCTGGAAAAGCGCGTACCGGAAAGGTGCTCCGAAAAATAAAATAAAAATATGATAAATCTTAGAAAATTGAGTAGGTTAAGATTCCAAAGTTTGGGATCAAGATCTTTTGCGTAGCTATTAAGGCTAATACTGCGCGTTTAAGTGGATTTGACTATATATACACCTATTTGGCACAAAACCCTAGGTCTCCTATTTTTCTCTACGTGAGTGTGGCTGCAGCATTGTCTTCCTTGCTGCCACCCTTTCTCTTCACCTAAACACTTGATTGAGGATGAGTGTGGTCTTGTGTGAGAGTGGAGTGCTCCATTGCTGATTTCCAGCCTCTGTTTTGTCGTGTTCTTGGGCTGAGTTCTTTGCTTTGAGGGGAAGAACCTTTGTTCTTTGGTTGAGTGGCTTCAAGGAGCCACCCTTGGTGAGAAAGACCCTCCTTGGTGTTCCATTTTCGTTCCTCCACAAAGTCAGAATCTAGGAGCTTCATAGAGAGCTCCATATCTCTGTCCATTTTCGTTTTAAGCCTTGGGGTAAGTTACCTAACCATGATCACGAGTTTAACTTGCTTAAAAGTGGTGTGTTTCCATGTAAAAGGGTTAAAATGAAGTAACCAACACCTAAGTGAACTTGTATATGCTTAAAAACGAATCCTTGGACGTGTTTTAGTTATAAAAAGTTGGACCTTGGAAGGATATCTTCACGAAAATGCAGAACTACATTCTGTCGTGAAATATCCGGATATTTGTCGAGCAGATATCCGGATATTGATATCCGGATATGGGATCTGGATATCCGGATATTGTATATCCGGATATGGTTAGTGAGATATCCGGATATTGCATATCCGGATATGCCCTGAGGAATATCCGGATATTCTGGTATTTCGAAGAACAGTAGCTTTACTGTTCATATAGTAGGCTATTAGGGGTTTGTGGACCATAGATTAAGGAAGTTGAACTTCTGTAATTAATGGACAAAGTCAGAATCATGTGATTAAGGGCTTGTGGCTTTGTTAGAAGCCTTAAGACGTAAAGTAAAGGCGTTGTCTTTTATGGTATGCTTGAGATGCATGTTTATTGATATGTTAATGGTCCATAACAGATTGTGATACTGCTGTGTTTGGACTTTGAGCTTGTGGCTTGGATAGCTAGCTTAAGAGGTAAGCTTTCGTGTCCTCGGTTTAGCCATGTTGTGGTTCCACCAAGTCCCATGGGGATGTGGTTTATGCATGCTGTGTTACATGCTTTGATGTTTTGGAAATGCTGTTGAGCTATTATATGCAATGTGCTTTTATGATATGCATGTGATGTCCACCTATACGGTAAGCCTGAGTATATAGTACATACAAGATGATGAGGCTGTGGGTGAGGTGCAAGCGGTGTTCCTTGTACTCATGTGGGTATAGACGTATTCCTGCATTTCTCTGGCCAGTAAATAGCGATAAACACACATGTCATAAATATCTGTTGCACTGCATAGTTTTGGAGCTTATATTGAATTACTGCTTTTAGAACTTATATTGCACATGTAAGTGAGCTTGGGGTGGAAAATCCTTGAGGACCCCTTGTCTTACTGAGATTTATTTGATTAGAGATCTCACCCTACGTTTGGGGATGCTTATTTCAGGTTCAGGTAATGTTGAGGCCTCAGGCGGCAGGAGGCCGGAGTTGAGTTAGATATTAATATGCTGACTGTTGGATGCTGGATATGCATGCTGCCTTTATGCTTAGTTTCATTATATGTCATGGATTATATTGTTGAGACTCTGTGTTTTGATGTTGTTTATTTGGTGAGCATGGGGTTTGTCCATGCCACGTAGACTTGCTATGTCTTAGTTTTATTTGATGTTGTATTAATGTACCAGGATATTGTCCGGACTACGTGATGTAGATCCGTGATTTTAGATACACACTGATCTTTATGTTAGGAGATATTTCAGTTAGTTGTCTTGCAATTTTCATACAGACATTGTTTTTATGAAATTGATAGAGTAATCAAGTTGGTAATTGATAATGACGTCATAATTGAAAATAAAAAGAATATTCCGCATTTTTAATTAAGCACCGCTTAATATGATGTAATGTTAATATTCCGGGTATACACGAGGTGTTACATTTTATGGTATCAGAGCAACGATTCAAGGGAAAAGCCTGTATGTATTGCAATGATTAGGATGTTTGGTTGTGTCTGTCTTGTGTATTACTCCTATGGCTTTTATTTTGATGATGCATATGTGATCACATTGCGTCGGCCTGATCAACTCATAAATTGCGTAACTTGTGCAGAGTCATGGTAGGACCCAGGATAACACGAAAGACAGTTGAGGGTTAACCCGACCCAATCCTGACTGCATTAGCTGAGATGCAGGAGGCCGCGAGAGTGGCCAACGTGGCAATGATGGACGCTGCTAGAGAAGCAAATCGGAGAGCCACAGAAGATGCGCTTGAGGCGAACCGTTTGGTGAACATGACCATGATGAGGGTCATGCTGGAGGAGATGAGAGCTGGTCCCACTGTCGGTCAATTCCCACCGCCACCACCGACTCCACCACCGCCTAGTGAGCAGGAAGAGGACCAGAGTCAGGTTGAGGGCACTGGTCATGCGACTGGGGTGTTGGGGCCATTTGTGGATTTTGCTGAAGATAGAGATGCTTTCTGCCGCCGGCTGAATGCTTTCTGCAAGCATAAGCCACCTTCTTTTGATGGATCTTATGATCCCATTGCTGCTGCTAGATGGCTACAGGCGTTGGACAAGATCTTCCGGATCATGCAGTGCTCAGATCCGCAGAAGCTGATGTTTGCCACTTACATGCTGGAGGGCGAGGCCCATGAGTGGTGGACCAACATTTCTCTCATCTACGAGATGCAGGGCCGTGTGATGACGTGGCCGTTCTTTGAGGAGTGCTTTCTGGGTCAGTACTTCCCGTATGATGCACAGGAGAGGAAGCAAGGGGAGTTTGAACGTTTGGTACAGGGCTCGTTGTCAATTGATGAGTACCTGGTCAAGTTTAATGAGCTGGTGAAGTTTCCACACTTCAGGATGTCGAGGCCTAGTCCTACATTCTTGGCTGCTAAGTTCCGCAGGGGACTTAGTGAGGATATTGCTGGTTATCTAGCTGGGTCAGCTTCCAGAGACTTTGGGATACTGGTTCAGCAGTGTCGTGATATTGAGGACTTCTACAACACCAGTAAGGCCAAGAGGGCCAAGGCAGATGAGATGACGACGACGACGACGACAAAGGTAGCTGGTAGTTCCACTTCTTGGCGAGACAAGAAGTTTGGGAACAAGGGAAAGGGTAAACAGATGGCAGCTCGGCAAGTGCCGAATCAATTCAAGAGGACTTCTGCTCAGGGGAGCGTAGCGAGACCTCCTGCTCCCAAGTGTTCGGGATGTGGGAAGACTCATTTTGGGCCGTGTTCTACCGGTCAGTTGATTTGTTTTCAGTGTGGCAAGGAGGGCCACTTCTCTAGAGACTATCCGTCGATGACAGGGAGAGCTGCTGCTGTTCAGGCGGTTCCATTGCAGATGGTTCTCCTTCCACATACTTCGGCACCTGCAGTGCCACCAGCCACGGGGCGTGTTTATACTCTGGATCGTCAGTAGTCAGATCGAGCTACGAACCTTGTTAGAGGTACTATTACCATTAGTGGTGCATCTGTTGATAACTTGTTTGACTCTGGGGCTACGCATTCTTTTGTTGCTAACCCGATTGCTGTGGGGCTTGAATTGCCTATGTCTGTGCTTTTTCCACCGCTGCGGGTGACCACTTGCCACCAGAGAAATTTGTGGTTCTACCACTGTTCATCGCGATGTAGCGTTTCAGTGGGATGGCCATGACTTCTCGGTAGATCTGATAGGGTTGCCAATGGCCAACTTGGAGATTATTCTGGGCATGGATTGGTTGTCTAGAAATTGTGTGATTATTGACTATTGTGCCAAGTGTGTGGTGATGTCTCCATGTGATTTCGCATCTAGTTCCTCGCCGTACATTTCGTTGCTGCAGGCTGGGAAGGCCTTGAGAGCAGGGGCATTTGGATATTCATGTTGGGAGGTTTAGTGAGTGGGACACAGGTGGACATCGTTGGCATTCCTGTGGTGAGGGAATTCCTCGAGGTATTTCCCGAGGAGATTCCTGAGTTTCCACCGCAGAGGGAGATAGAGTTCTCCATTGATATGTTTCCTGGTGTGGGGCCTATTTCCTTAGCTCCATACCGGATGTCGCCACCGGAGCTGGCAGAGCTGAAGAAGCATATTGAATATCTTTCGGCGAAGGACTTCATTAGATCGAGTGTGTCTCCTTCGTGAAGAAGAAGGATGGGACAATGCGATTGTGCACCGATTACAGGCAGCTGAACAAGGTGATGATCAAGAACAAGTATCCTCTTCCTCGGATTGATGATCTTTTGGATCAGCTCAGGGGTGCTTGTGTGTATTCAAAGATTGATCTCCGGTCCGGATACCATCAGATTCGGGTGAAGCCGAAGGATGTCCCTAAGACCGTATTTCGCTCGAGATACGGTCACTTTGAGTATTTGGTGATTCCGTTTGGACTCACCAATGCACCGGCTGTGTTCATGGATTACATGAACCGGATTTTCCAACCGTACCTGGATTAGTTTGTGATCATCTTCATTGACGATATTCTGATTTACTCCAAGACGGAGGAGGAGCATACGGAGCATCTGAGGATTGTTTTGCAAGTGCTGAAGGAGAAGAAGTTGTATGCAAAGCCTTCAAAGTGTGAGTTTTGGCTCAAGTCTGTGAAGTTCCTTGTGCACGTGATTTCAGCAGATGGAGTTGCAGTGGATCCTAACAAGATCGAGGCCGTGCTGGATTGGGAGAGGCCCAAGACAGTTACAGAAGTGGGGAGCTTTCTGGGTTTGGCAAGTTACTATCGCAGGTTCATCAAGGGTTTCTCTATGATGGTTCTCCCTTTGACTCGCCTCACTCGGAAGGAGACTCCATTTGTGTGGACTTACGAGTGTAAGGAATGTTTTCAGGAGTTGAAGGAGAGACTGACTACTGCTCCTGTGTTGGTCCTTCCTGATCCTGCGCTCGAGATTGAGCTTTACACCGATGCCTCCAGGAGAGGGCTAGGTTGTGTGTTGATGCATTTGGGCAAAGTGATTGCCTATGCTTCGAGGCAGTTGAAGCCTCATGAGGAGAATTATCCTACTCATGATTTGGAGTTAGCTGCTATTGTGTTTGCTTTCAAGATTTGGAGGCACTACCTTTTTAGCTTGAGGTTTGTGGTGTTCAGTGACCACAAGAGTTTGAAGTACCTGTTCGACCAGAAGGAGTTGAACATGAGGCAGAGGAGATGGATGGAGTTCATTAAGGATTACGACTTCGAGTTGAGGTACCATCCTGGCAAGGCCAATGTGGTAGCGGATGCTTTGAGCCGGAAATCCGGGAGCCCCTCTAGTTCTTTGCTTTGTAATTATGATGTGGTTGAGAAGTTCCGGAACTTGGCGGTTACCTCTTCGTGTGAGAGTACACTTCTCGAGATGGAAGCAACCGATGTTGTGAATGAGCTGATAGAAAAGATCAAAGAGGCACAAGTTCAGAGAGAGTGTTTGGACTATGTGAAGAACCAAGACGGTGTGTCTTGGAATGAGGATGGACTATTGTTGTTTCAGCAGAGGATCGTGGTTCCTCGAGGTCCGTTGACCGAAGAGGTCATGGATGAGGCCCATAAGGGTCAGTTTTCTATCCACCCTGGTGCTACAAAGATGTATCAAGACCTGAAGAAGAACTTCTGGTGGTCGGGCATGAAGAAAGATGTTGCAGTTTTTGTGTCCAAGTGTTTGGTTTGCCAGAAGGTGAAGATTGAACACCAGAAGTCGTCTGGTAAACTTCAACCTCTTGAAGTACCACAGTGGAAATGAGAAAGTATTTCCATGGATTTCGTGGTGGGATTTCCTAAGACTCAGGCGGGTTGTGACTCTATCTGGGTTATTGTGGACAGACTGACGAAGTCTGCCCATTTTCTTCCAGTGAAGGTGAGCTTTTCCACAGAGCAGTTGGCCAAACTTTATGTTCGTGAGATAGTGAGGCTTCACGGGGTGCCCGAGAGTATCATCAGTGATAAGGACCCGAAGTTCACATCTCGGTTCTGGGAGGCGCTGCAGGAGGCTTTTGGTACCCATATAGATGCATAGAAATATGTGGAACCCATATAGGACAATGTGAAAAGAAGAGAGAGAAAAATAAAATATGACATTCATATAGTTTTATGTATGTGTAGGAGATAATTTCATCTCTTACAACATAAGAGATAATAAACTATATATTAGTTTATTATCTCTTATGTTGTAAGAGATGAAATTATCTTCCACATATACATAAAAGTATATGAGGCTCATGTTATTTGTTTTTCTCTCCTCTCTTCACACATTCTAATATATATGGATCCCATGTATTTTTATGTATGCGTAGGAGATAATTTTATGTCATACAACATAGGAAATATTAATCTTATATATATATATTAGAATTTTTTTTTTTCATTTAGTATGAAATAATTTTATCTCCTACACAAACATAAAAGTTTGCGAGACCTATGTGGGGCCATGTGAGAAGAAGAGAGAAAAAAATGCGGGCCTCATATAATTTTATGAGTGTGTAGGAAATAAAATTTATAACCTAAAAAATATTACTACCCAAATAATATATATATATATATATGAGTAAATATCCTTTTTGGTCGTCGATAAATTTCACGACGCCCGCTTCAGTCCCTAGCAAAGAAAAAGACTATTTGTGGTCCCTAAGAAATTCAAAATAGACCAATTTAGTTGAAATTGTAGTCCCTCATAAATTCAAAATAGACCCACATCAGTCCCTCAAAAGGACTAAAATGGGTCGACTTTGAATTTCTTAGGAACCACGAATAGTCTTTTTATTTACTAAGGACTAAAGCGGGCATCGTAAAATTTGCTGAGGACCGGAAATGGTATTTACTTTATATATATATATATATATATATATATATATATATATGAGTGAGGATATTCTAACTACCAAAAATTCTCACTACTAACTTACTACCCATCACATCACCGTTGGATCAAAGAGAAAAAATGTTAAAAAGTTTTTGAAGAGATAGTAAAGATTAATCTAATGGTAATTAGATAGTTAGTAAATTAGTAGTGAAAAATTTTAGTTGTAGAAATATTCCTCTATATATATATATATATATATATATATATATATATATTAGAAATTTAATTTTAACTCGATACAGTTAAATTAATAAATCATAAATGAATATCTTTCCTTAATTAATTACCATTGCAAAAAGATAATGTAAAACTGGGTTATATAGTGACTGGTTGTCTATCTTATGTACTGGTTGTCAATCATGACGTGTCGTATCTGACACTCTTGGACACTCCCCGGCACTTCAACACTCGTTATAGAAATTTAAAAAAAAGTTTAAAAATTGCGTTAACTATTAGATTCGTTGGATTATGATTACCATCTTATTGAGTTCAATATAAATATTTGGGATATCTTATTTTTTCTTTGCAAAATTTATGAATATTATAAGTTTAGATTTATTTTTTTGTTAAATTACTGAATATTAAATATAATATACACTACATAAATTAAAAATATTATTTAATATCAAAACGTGTCCTAGCGTGTAACATTTTTTAGAATTAAAGTGTCAGAATATCGTGTCATGTCATATCGTATCACGTGTTCCGTGTTGATATCGGTGCTACATAGATTACTTTAACTGTGACCAGGATTTCTGATCATCTGATGAGATAATCGGATCAGTTGTGTCCTACCGGTACCAAGTAACAAATTTCAAAAACTCTGTTCAAATCAGTAAAAATAAAATTTAAAAATGTAACGATTTGATAGATAGATATGTCTGATCAGAGATTGGTACGTTAATTTAGGATCTATTTGCCCTCCCTCAGGTACCTATAGGAGAGGTACCCTAAAGATAAGCGGATCACTGTGCACTATAATATAACGACATAGTCAAGGCGTGGGGTGTGTGCACAGTGATAAGCTAAGGGAGAGGGTTTTTTTTCAGTTGTGTACCTGGAGTCTTTAACCTCTTATTTATAAGGGTTACCTCTTGGGCTTGTGTAGATCTCCCAGTAGTAGTAGGATTCAACTTCCTTTCTATTGAGATAGAGACTCTATACTTAGCAGCCTTACTGTTTTATATTGTTAGGATAATTGGGTAATTATCCTTTAAGGGATCCTTGGGTAGGTGGTTAGGATATGGAAATATTCCATAACAGTTGCCCCCCAGCCTGGCAGTTCGTAAGCTCGGACTGTTGGGGTGCCTAAGTTTGATTGACAGGTCGACCCTACCGAGGTACTATGATCCTGCCTTGGGTCTGGTGTGACTACCTCTTCCTGGTTTAGCTTTTTATATTGGCTTTTTTCCTTTTGAAGTCTCTGAGTGGTGATGCGGTTTTTGCCTTTTTTTGACTTTGAGCTCAGCTTCTCTTGCCGAGGCTCTTTAGTTTTGACTAGGCTTATTGTCAGTCTTTTATATAGGTGTTCGCCTGAGTTTTAGGACTGCCTTTCGTGCTTTCTTAATAATTAACCTGACTTTGCACTTCCTGGCTTTAAGTGTTGTGGTTCCAGATTTGGCTCGGTTTCGCATACTGAGATCTCTATTAACATGGATTTGACCTTTTGCAAAGGTTTATAAGACTTTAGGGAGCACGGATTTTCTTAAAACGACTTCCCCCTTTTGGATTTGGCTTGTTGCCTATATCTTAATTAAATTTGGGAAGGTCTTTCGAGCCTTCTTGAACGATTAGTCCGACTTTGAATACCATGACTTCTCTTGTTTTTGACGGACTTGGCTTCTTTTGCCATAGTCTTGGATTCTTGAAGGAGGGGTTCGCCTCCTCGATTTTTAAGCCCGAATACGTATATCATGGCTTTTATTTTGATCCCCGCTTCATTTGCGATGACTTTTTCATTTGAGGCCAGCCTGTTAGGCCTTTGTGGCCAAAACCTTAATGACTTAGCTTTTGCCGTTGTAGTCTTAAGTTATTAGGGCAGTTTTCTGCCTTCTTCATTTTGAGCCCAGCTTCACATACCGTGGCTTTCTTAAAATTGACTTGGCTTTTGCCTTGTCTACACTTTTGAAGGCGATATCTTAGCCTTTCTGATTTTAGCCCGGCTTAACGTACCGTGGCTTTACTCTTAGACTAGACTTTTTGTCATATTTTGTTTGAGCCAGGCTTCGCATACCGTGGCTTTCTACTTTGAGCCATGCTTAATTAGCGGTGGCATTTTTATCTGAACTCGGCTTCTTACGCCGTGGTTTCTTATTTTGAACCCCACTTTATTTACGGTGGATCTTTAATTTGAGGCTGGCCTGTTGGGTCGCAAACTTTTTCATTTGACTTTGTTGCCAAAATCTTGAATAGGAGCCTGACATCATATGCCGCCTCGATTTGGCTTTCATCTCAATTTGGGGTGTGATATTTTTCCAAGATCAGGATCTCTCCAAATTCGTCTTCTCATATTGGGGTGTGATCCTAGAATCACATCTCTCCAATTTTCCTTTGTTTGTGGATCGGGGTGTGATCCTTTTGCTAGGATTTACATCTCTCCAATTTTGTCTTCGTTTTTATATCAGATTAGGGTGTGATCCTTTTGTTAGGATCACATCTCTCCTTTTCTGTCTTCATTTTGATCTCGGAGCCTGAAGTTATGGCTAAGGCGGAGTTTGAAGTTCGAGGCCGAGGTCAAGTTTTTAAACTTGAAGCCTTTCGTTGGGCTGAGCTCAAGGCCAAGGCTGAGCTAATAAAATTGAAGCCCTTAGTTGGGCCGAGTTGAAGCTCAAGGCTTATGCCGAGCTTTTAAACTTGAAGCCCTTCGTTGGGCTGAGCTCAAGGCCGAGGCCGAGCTATTAAACTTGAATCCCTTCATTGGGCTGAGCTCAAGGCTGAGGCCGAGCTAATAAATTTGAAGCCCTTAGTTGGGCTGAGTTGAAGCTCAAGGCTGATGCCGAGCTTTTAAACTTGTAGCCCTTTGAGCCAAGCTAAGAAACTTGAAGCCCTTAGTTGGGCTGAGTTGAAGCTCAAGGCTTATGCCGAGCTTTTAAACTTGGAGCCCTTCACTGGGCTGAGCTCAAGGCCGAGGCCGAGCTAATAAATTTGAAGCCCTTAGTTGGGCTGAGTTGAAGCTCAAGGCTGATGCCGAGTTGGAGCTCAAAGCCGAGGCCAAGCTTTAATCTTGAAGCCCTTCGTTGGGCTGAGCTCAAGGCCGAGGCTGATCTAGTAATTTTGAAGCCCTTAACTGGGCTGAGCTCATATGATGTCGCCTCGATTTTTCTTTCATCTCATATTGAGATGTGATCTTTTTCCAGGATCACGATCTCTCCAAATTCGTCTTCTCGTATTGGGGTGTGATCTTTTAACTAGAATCACATCTCTCCAAACTCGTTTTTTTATCGTGGATTGGGGTGTGATCCTTTTTTTAGGATCCCATCTCTCCAAACCCGTCTTTATTCTTTATCCCGGATTGGATCTCGCCATATTTATCTTCATTTTATCTTCGATTTGTATCCTATATCTTTATTTCTATCCCTGATTGGATCTTGTCATATCCGTCTTCGTTTTATGATGGATTGGCTCTATTTAATAAACCATTTATATCCTATAGGGTCGGTCTTCATTCTGACTTGGCTTCTTTTGTCGAAGCCTTATACTTAAGGAGACACATTTTGCCTCTTTGAATTGCATTGCTGCTTCTTCTTGCATGACTTTTTAACTTAGGCCCCACTTTTTTTGCGGTGCCTTTTTATCTGTACCCGGCTTCATTTGTCGTGGTCTTTTAATTGGAGTTGGCTTTCTTCACAATCTTTAAGAGTGAGATGTTGATATCTTGATTTTAGTTTTGGGGAGGCGATATTCGTCTTTTTTTTCGTGCTCGGCTTCTCTTGTCGCGACTCTTCTTTCAGCTTGGCTTCTTTAGCCTAAGTTCATGATCGATGATTCTGGCTTCCTGCAAGTATCCAACCGGGTTCTTGCAACTAAATGATCAACAATCTTCAATGACTATTTAAGATGGCATGGGGTTGCCAAGGCTCTTGGTCCCTGCTAATCGGTGTCTCAAATTTATCCCAGATCATAGAGCATAGTGGTACTGGTAGCAGCTGATGTGAATAACGAGTTGCTAGACCACATGGTGGACCCCATATGCATTTGCCTTTGGCTCTGTCGGTGAGCATTATGCACCGATCCTTCATCGATAACTTTCTTCCTTTGGTTAGCATTTCGATTATGTATACAAATTTGGGTGTGACCGTCTTAAGGTACAAGACGAACGCTCTTTTACCATTCGTGAGACGAGATCTGCGTTCATAGTACTGTATCTTGCCTGGCTTCCGTGGTCAGGCTCAGTATTGAGGCTTGTGGGAAGCAAAATCATCGTTGTCATTTCCTCCTTCAAAGCAACTCTAGACAACTTAGAGATTTTTTATTTTTGGTTAGCATAAAAAGAGCTAATACCAATATACTTATAATTGCAATGCCCATTCAGCCATGATGCATATATTATACAGAAAACACCTTTTCTAATATTATAATAAACAAGACTTGAATAGGATCATGTCACGTACTTTCAATATAATATTATAATATTAAAAAGATGCTATGCGCTTTCTCAAATATAAATTAGTGAAGTTTAGTCCAAGAAAAAGGAAAAGGACTTAGCTTGTGCTCTCTTCTTGGTAGATCAGTATGACGAAGCAGCAGGCAGACTAATCGTCACGTTGATGAAGCTGCCTTCAGGATCCAATAGCATCAAAATTTATATGAATCCATGAATCATGTCATCATATATCCCATCCAAGGATAGGTTTGCTGCTACGTTACTTTGCCAAATGTGCTTTTAATGTCTTGTTGTGGTTAGCCTCCTTGTTTGTAGTAATAATAAATTGTCCAGTTCTCATTCATATTTTACTACATGAAGAAAAGACTTTGCAGCATGTATCTTCCATTTAATAAAAAGAAGCCAAGCACACAAGCAATTAATAAAATTCAATATAAAAATTGAATAGTATAATAAATATTTCTTCCTCAAGGAAATCACCAATGCTTTTGTGGGACCCACGGCATTAATTCTTGTTTGATTTTTGCCTTCATCTATACCAAGATTGTCGGCTTCTTTGAACCAACCATTTGATGCAATTCGTCCCACCATAATACAAGGATTATGCATAACCAAGCAGTTGGAAGAATAAAATATATTCATTTAATGTAACATTCAAATCATGCTGAATATACATAGTAGTTATTTATTGGAGGTCCCACCATAAAACTCATCAGGTATTTAAAAGACATCATATATTTGACAAACGTCAATCAAGTATATTGAGTCACCGTAAACTATATTAGATATGCGATGAAATTATGCCAAATCAATCAGATCGGCACTATAGGATTGATAAAATCAATCAAATTAAATTAAGATAGAAGGAAATATGGTCTTATCATGTTGTGATAAGATGAATCCTATTTCTTTTCTTTTTTATGCAAATTATGATCAGAAGAAGGGAGGAAACTTAGGCCCTGATTGATTCCTATTCTCAAAAACAGTTTTTAAATTGTTAAAACTAAAAAATTAAAAAATCTGTTTGGAAAGGATTGTTTTGCAAAATGATTTTCAAAACAATGATTGTTTTTTAGTTTTAAAAACTAAAAAACCAAAACAACTTACGGGTGTTCTCCTATGCAGTTTTCTATTTTTTTTGTTTTCACGGTGGCATTTTCGTAAATAGCAGCATTCATTAATGGCGATTTCGTAAATTTGAAGACTCAAAACAATAACTTTACGGTGGCATTTTTGTAATTTTGAAACTTCATTAATGGCATTTTTGTAAATAACTACAACTTTTTTATAACTTAAGTTTAACTACACTCAAACAAGTTTTTTTGTTCTTTTACTCTCAAAATCAATTTTTAAAATTCATATTCAAAACAGTTTTTGAAAACAAAAAAACAAAAACCCTTTCAAACATACCCTTAGCTTTTGCTTTTTTTTTTTTTATTTGTTTCCTTCTTTTTTAACCTCGATCTCGTATGTATCTCAGCCCTGATCTCGACGAAGCGGTGGTCATAATCTTAATTTTGGTTTCATCATATTTATTGAGATTGACTTTCACATCTCGCATTACGAACTCTGGTCCTCCTTGAGGCTTCATTTTTTGTACTTTGCGTCCATCGTATTGGGATTTGGATGTGGCGGTGGTTACTGTGCTTTCACCACTATTGGGTAGGAATCGAATTTTATCGTTTCCCACAGACGGCACCAACGTAACCATCTGATAGATAGATATGTCTGATCAGAGATTGGTACGTTAATTTACGATCTATTTGCCCTCCCTCAGATATCTATAGGAGAGGTGCCCTAAAGATAAGCGGATCACTGTGCACTATAATATAACGACATAGTCAAGGCGTGGGGTGTGTGCACAGTGATAAGCTAAGGGAGAGGGTTTTTTTTCAGTTGTGTACCTGGAGTCTGTAACCTCTTATTTATAAGGGTTACCTCTTGGGCTTATGTAGATCTCTCAGTTGTAGTAGGATTCAACTTCCTTTCTGTTGAGATAGAGACTCTATCCTTAGCAGCCTTACTGTTTTATATTGTTATGATAATTGGGTAATTATCCTTTAAGGGATCCTTGGATAAGTGGTTAGGATATGGAAATATTCCATAAAAAAAAAAACATTGAATTAAACAACTTGACGCAATGTCGAATTTTTTTATATTTTTTTTAGATAATTCACAATTATCTCTGCACACAAAAAACATTTATTCAAATTCCAAATTCTTGTCCTTGCAGTATCTTTACAAAACAAGTACGAATAAAAGTCCGTTTAAGAGCAGGGTCCCATCCCTGAGAGCAAGAATATTTATATTATAAAATAAGGCCACCTCACTAGTATTCACAATTTTATATTATTTTATAAATATCAAATAAGTATTGTTTGACTTTTGTTTTCTTTTGGTGAGGAAATCAGATATAGACATAGCTTGTCAGTTTTAGTACATTCAATGTGAAATGAATGATCACGCCAAACAATTCTTTAATTGAAGTTTTTTTCTAAAAAAAAGAAGCAATTTACACATTAAAATTGAATAACAGTATTTATATTTTTACATAATTACTTTTTTTATTTTTATTTTGTCTAATTATTAAATATTTAATTATAACTCAATCACTTTTTGATATTTGTTATTTATATTTTACCTACCCGTCTCTTTATTTACTTTTTGGGTACACCCGCGTCTCTTTCTTTACTTTTCAATTATGGCGTTTCTAGGTTTTATTAATCTCATTTTAAAGGAGATAAGTTATCTCATATCATAGAGATAAATTTGTGAACTCCATCATCTGAAAAATAAAAATAAAAAGAAAAATTTGGCCCAGTTATCGAAAGATATGTAGAAGAGAAAGTTATCACATGTAACATAAGAGTGATTTTTCCCATAAATCAATAGCATTATTATTCATACAATCAAGTTTTGTTTTTCTCCCTTTTTTTTTTATAAAAGCTTTTTTCTCTCTCTTATTTGTTAGTTACTGAGATTTATGTAGCACCGATACCGACACGGGTTACGTGACACGATACGACACGATGCTCCGACACGTTAATTCTAAAAGATGTTAGATTTCGACACATTAAGACATGTTGTGATATTAAATAATTTTCAATTTATGTAATGTATATTATATTTAATATTCAATAATTTAATAAAAAATTAAATTTAAACTTATAATATTCATAAATTTTGCAAAGAAACATAAGATATCCCAAATATTTATATTGAACTCAATAAAATGGTAATCATAATCCAACGAATCTAATAGTTAGAACTAAAAACTCAACGCAACGCAACCTTTAAACCTTTTTTTGAATTTCTATAATGAGTGTTGAAGTGTCAGGGAGTGTCGGAGTGTCCGAGAGTGTCGGGAAGTGTTTTTGAAGTGACAATGCTTCATAGACGAGATTATTAAACTTCTCACATTCGTTTCGTTCTTTCTATTTTTTGTTAAGAAGCATCAAAGCATTTTTTTTAATTATTGTAATAAAATTCTCTTTTTATATTGACATATTTATTTGTTTATTCTTCTATCATCTTTATTTATATTTTTTTTAATGTTTATATTTTGGACTCATCCAATAGCCCCATAGCTTCTAGAAATAATATAAACCCACACTGCTAAATTAGGAATTTTAAATAAATTAATTATGAATTTAGGGAATAATTTCATAATTGACTTTGGATAAATATTGAAAGAGCATAATAATTAATATTAAGTCACTTTGCAGAAGGAAAGTGCAAACACTTGGTATTTTACGGTATAAATGGATATCGGTGAAGTAACTCAAAAAATAGAAATAAAAATATGAATATTCGTAGAAAAATATCTCGGTTAAGAATATCAAGTTTGGGGTAAAAATAATAATCAGTGATGTCAGAACTAATATCAGCTATTTCGCAATAGAAAGTGGGTATCGGCAGTTAGGGTTATGGCAAATATCCGAGATATGAGGGGTTCATCAATCCCTCGGATGTACATGTCCGTATCGAAAGCATCTATGTGGACCTGTGGGTCCTGACTTCCATCATATTTTGGCAAACGTGTTGAATCAAAATCCTCTAGGAAAGGAGCGTTTAAGATTTCTCCAGTGAAAGGGCTATTATTATACGCCCCTACTATATTTTCTTCTGTACCCACCGGGTTCCGTGCGTCCTCTGATGATCTGTGCACTCTGGTTGGGGTGGATTCCATCCTGGTTTCTCTACTCATTTGCTTCTGTTGAAGTGTTTTGAGTCAGGGCCTGCACAGTCGTGTTTTGGTCATCCATTATCAGGTTCTCCGGGTTCGGATTCATCGTGCTCACCGTATTGGGCCTTTCATGGTTTTTCACCTCAGTAACCCGGTTTTGATGAACCAAGTTCCAGTTTCCTTCCCGGCCATTGACATCTTGGCCTTCGTTTCCTCTCGCCACTGGTCCAGTTATCCCCATTAGACGTTGTTCCAGATCTCGCATTCTCCCGATATTTTCCTCCTGTATCCTTTGGAAGTCTTGTTGTCGCTTGTAACATCCCTGTCTCGAGCCGGTTCAATTAACATACATATGATACAAACAGAAACAGCGGAAGACTTAACTTACAAAAATACGAGCTAACTTTTTCTCTTTTTCTCTTTTTCTCTTTTAATTTTCATAAGGCGTAAACGAAAATCAAACAGAGTAACCTATGTAAATCGGACAACCGGGGATTTTTCAATCCCATTCATAAGAGTTCCTGATAGACAGTTTATACAATATATATATCCAGAGGTACCAGTCATGCAAATGTACTCAGATACCCATCCATGGGCGCATACATAAATGGCTCAGTGCCACTGATCTAATAGCATGCAGTCCAAGACATAAACATAACTGAATACTACATAATCATGACAACATGCCTGAATACAAAGATGTACATACATCAAACTGAAGAACATGTACAAGACATATACATGCCATATACAAAATAAAGGATCTAACATCATGATCCATCAAATGCGAAAATACGAAAAACATAAATGCACTCCAAAAGGCAGCAGCCTACAGCTACTAAAACTGATCCGTCAACTGTCTCAGCCACGTGTCGCGTCTGATATCAGAACAGAACAAAACATATATCCATATCATATCAGAGGCGTGCGCCGTCATTCCCAAGGGAGGACCCCAAGCGAAAATCAATGCATGTGTTCCCAAGGGAGGACCCCAAGCGGAACCAGAACATATCAGAGGTGTACATCGTCAATCTCAGGGAAACCCAAGAAGACATCAATGTACCACACATCAATACAGAAATCATATCAGAACAAGTCATATCATGTTATCAAATAACTCTATATGAATGCATCTGTACAAAGTATCAAAACAACAGTCATACAATCCAACCATAGTTCACTAACCATGGTGGAGCACTCAAGCAGGAAAAGACTCCTTAAACATAGAGCTTACCTCTTGAAGCTTTTTGATCCGCTTACTTGTGACACAAGTTACTTATGTAAATCTTCAAAAGATCCCGATCCTTTTCAGCCCCTAGGTACACCTAGAGAAAGGATCCAAAATACAAATCAATCAAATACTATCATGCCTATATTTTCACAAGGCAAACATTTTCTTGCTTCTTTTCGTTTCTTTATATTTTTGTCAATCATATGCCAATACACGAGTCTAGACCACCTTATACTCATTAGCGTTCTTTAATTTAATCAAGTGTTCACTTGAGAATTTTAACATAGTTCATGTCATTTTCTTTAAAAGGCCGTGTATCCACCCTTAGGGAATTAAGATATTTTTCACCATTTTTCAAGCCATCTAACTTATTAACTCCTCACTTTCATGCATAAAAAAAACTGCACATTTTATTAAATAAAATGTAACAAAATCCATTTCTTTAACTCCCCTAAAAGTCGAAATCTCCAAGGAAATATGCAAAGGGTTATTTTCTTTTTAATTTTTATTTCGTAGCTTAGTTATCAACTTAAACATACGTATATGTATCCAAGAGGTGCCCATGAAATTTTGGAACATCAAGTCCTTAACAACACCTTAAGGCCGAAATGTAGGGTCCAAAGTACATAGGATTTCTCCCTTTTGGCCTTCTCACTAATTTCACCAAATTCATACTCCCTCAAACACCTTAGACTCTCTTAATACTTCATATAAGATTTTGCCCAATGTTCCCTATTCCACCAATCATGTCCGAACCTAGGGAGTACAAAGCAAGGGATTTTTTTCTTCATTTAACACATATTGATGTTTCTCTTCTACACTAAGACTTCTTATACAAAACAAACCATCATCAATTTCAAGTTTTATACTACTTTATTTCCCACCCACACATGATCATAACTTCAAAACATAAGTCATAAGAGCAAAGTCATAGGATTAGAGTTTTGTTACCTCTAATCACCAATTCAAAACCTAGAAGACATTCACCAAAAGAATCTCCATCAAAAACTCCATTTTTCCTTCTTGATGAATAGTGAAACAACAAGGGGGTGATGAATATCTTCCTCTACAAATGAAACCAGCTCAAATGGAGGGGTGGAATAGCTTCCTTGGATGATTTCCTATGAGATTGGTATATTGGGTCAAGGATTTAGTGGATGATTTATAGAGAAATCAAGGAAATGAAAAACAAAACCCTAAGCTTCCTTTTTGGCCATGGCTGCCACGGGTGGGGAGGGAAAAAAGGAGAGAGAAAATGTGAGGAAATAGTGACCTTAAGTCACTTAAGGTCCCTTTTAGCCATGTGGTTTTTTACCGGATGTTTTTCTATCGCGTATTTTAACTTAACGGACCCGGAATTAACTTAATGCTACGAACATATTTTTACTTTTCTGAATTCATTTACATTAATTTTTTTATTTCCTAAGGAACAATATTCAAAATTCACAGTATGGTTTCTACATCGTTTTTGACGAAATGCACTGTGAATCACTAACTGTACTTCGTTTACTTACGAAACTTAAACTTATAAATTTATCATTCTTGGGCCTATATTGACTTGCTTGGCATATATTGGACTTTCTTATTCTTATTTTTATCAAATATTTGCTTCTGGACTCTACCGGTTGCTTAAACAGCGGTATAAAATACCCGGTAGAAAACACTATTCACGAGATTTTCACGAAAAGTGGCAGACTATACAACTTTTCATTCTGAACTCATATTTGTCGTCAGAATTGTCAAATTATGTCTCTAAAATCATTTTGCTTATTTAAGTTCTACCGGTTAATTTACAAGACTGCGAATTCTCCGACAGAACGCACTGTTCATAACCTAGTCATGATTACAGTCAAAATACTCGAAATCACTCACTGAATCTAATTATGACATTTAAGTCCTTAAATTAAACCTTTAATTAAGATTTTCCATTTGGGGTCATTATATCGTTACGATTTTCCATCTCTGCCATTCGCTGCATAATTGCAGCAAACACATTTTGAGTCATCCGAGAGTTCGGATTCGCTGATTGAGCAACGCGTGCAGCAAAATCCCCGGGATGCTGGGGAGAGTTATTCATTACTGGAGCCATAATTGGAGCCGCACGCCTATCATGACGCGCAGGAGTGGAAGCGGTGTCCGACACATCTTCACTGATATGGACATGATCATAATCTACATCGTTTCCTGGCTGGTTTTGAGGCTGATTAACCTTTTCCAAAATCGGATCCAGCGCCTGATTCTGGTTTTAGGGCGGCTGCTGGCCGCTACTCCTCGTGTGGGCTATCATCCTTAATCAGATTGGTGGGAACTTCGAATTCTGAGAAGAATTTCCCACAGACGGCGCCAGTGTTCTGTCCTTGAGACAGAGATGTCCAGCCCAATAGGCTAGTATGTTAATCTTGGATCTAGTGCCCTTTCTAAGGTATCTATGAAGGAGATACCCTTGAGTCAAGCAGATCACTGTGCACAGAATACTATAACAGCGTTAGCCAATGGGGTGTGTGTGTGCACAGTGACAGCATAATAATAAGAGAGAGAGTGTGTACCTTTAGGGTTTTACCTCTTATTTATATGAGTTACTTGTGGGTAATGAGATGTGGGTCTTTAATACCTCTGATGAGGGCCCGGGCTTGTCTGCTATGTTGTCGTACTAGGATTAGTATCCTTTATGAATTCTATTCGTAATTATACTTGATTAGAATATTGGATTGCCCCTTATTGGGCTTGTCATTCAATGGGCCCCTTATATGGGTCCATAATAGTTATAAAAAAACATTTAGTAGTGTTAGTATTTTCTCATTGATTTCATATATATATAGGATCCTTTGACACCAGTATCAAATTTGAATTTTGACACCTCATATGAGAGCCATTAGATCAAAAAAGATCAACGTTGTCACATGCTTACAAATCAGAGTCGTTGATCATTTTTTATCTAATGGCTCTTATATGAAGTGTCAAAAATAAAATTTGACACTTGTGTCAAAGGACCTATCTCATATATATATATATATATATATATATATATCTATATATATGTATATATGTATATCCTTTCATCATTTATATTTATATCTCTTTTTTATTATTAATATTTGTATCTTTTTGTTGGTTTCCAAAATCAATCTTTCTCGTTTTTCTAATGAATATTTTTTTTATCCAAAGATTGTGAACTATTTTTGAAAACGTATGTTTTTTATTTCTCCTCTCACAACAACATGACACACCATATAACCATTTAATACTTTGGAGAGAGGAGACTATCATGAATTTCAAATTGGGAAGAACAACCCTATCATGCCTTCTTCTAGTACCCTTTCTTTCAATGTTCTAGGGAATGAAACAAACAAAACTCTTTCCTTTCATACACCAACAGAGGCATCATCTATTTTTGGCAACTAGACATTTAGCTCCAAGCTAACGAACTGGACTAAAGCTAGCAAAATGCTAACTTTTTACTGACCTACTGCAAGAAACAAAAACCCAAAGCCATAACCATAGGGATACATTAAGCAAAGTTCATTTAATACATTATGCATGACTAGACCTTATTCCGATTTTGGTTTTTTCCCTATGTCATCTACGTTACCATATTTTTAGGGAACTAGAAAAATAATGACGTGAGGAGCTAATAATATAGATGTGAAGGGTCCTTGGCTACATGTGAAAGTGGCAAAATCACCTACTAAGCATTGAGAGAGAGAGAGAGAGAGTGAGAGAGAGAGAAGGTAAATTAATCAACCATACGTAAAGAAGTCTAATCAAACTAAGAGGTGTTAGACTTGGGCCTAATTAAAGAGCATGGTCAATTGCTCCATCAAGAATTTATTGGCCCATTATATTGAATTTTCTAGAGTTTGGTGCCACTTCAACCCCACTTCATTTTCTTCAGCTGCTTTTGCATTTGAGAGTTAATCTTTCAATTTTCACATATTGACAACTAGAAAACAGACATTTCACCTTGTTGAAAGGCCTCTAAACTAACCCCTTTGGTTGTTCTTTAAGAAAGTGAGCATTTTTCTTCTTGCAAGAGTGACCCTTTTGTCTAATAGGTGCAACAATGGCTTGTCTTTGAGGTTTACACAAAACCAAGCAAAAGGGAGAAGAGATAGTAAATTCTTCCCATATAGAAAATGGAGGTTAAAACCCCTGCAATGAAACGCCACTTTGATATCACCATGTCAAGAAGAACAAGGAAGCAATCGATTCCAATGCAGGCCAATGAGAAACCTATATCAGTTTGTGACACAACAAAAAATGTGTCACAAGAAACTAATCTTCCTGAGATGAAAGAAGATGGGAATGACCACAAAAGCTTGAAGCAGCTAATCATAGGAGATGAGAATGATGCAATGAAATGTAGTGATGAAGGAAGCAAAGGAAGGAAAGAACTTGGTGAACATTTCACTGAGGAAGAGAAGCATCTTCAGCTGGTTAGGATGCAACAGAAAGAAAACCTCCAAGGTTTGAAGTTCAAGAAGTTGGTACGTCGTTATGCCAAAGTTTTGGGGCATTTGATGAAGGCTAAGCGTGATCCTCATTTGGGTGAAGCTGGGAAAAAACCTGTTTTGAAGTTATCAACCTAGGAAAAATTTTTAGTTTTTCCATTTGATGATTTGGTTGATCTA